>CM076581.1:702241107-702367652 GCA_034641835.2 Pinus albicaulis
ATCATGAGAATAGTTAGGGCTTGCTTGAAACCCTTCTAGAAATCTTCTACCCTCCTCCCCTTCCACATCCTTGATATTTTTTTCAATACCTTCCAAGGTTTGGAAAAGAAGCAGGGAGATCTCCTCTTCCATCATTCCTCCTTCTCCTCTTTCTCCCAACAAGAAAGTAGGCATGTTATAGCGTTGTAGATCAGATTTTGTGGTTGAATGATCACACACAGCATAATAAGTACTGGGGCTTTCTTTGTGAGAAGAACTCCTTGAGGGATTTTCATGTCTTCCCCTTCTCATACCCCTAATTTCTTCCTTCAATTCATGCATGGCTTGAGAGAGTGTGTTATAAAAACTCTTCTCTTTGTCCTCTGTGTAATATTTCTTTAGTATTATTATTTATCCTTCTGATATCTACATCTCATAAGCTGAGCCAGAGATCATGCTTTGATCCCACTGTAATATCCCAAAATGGGAACTGTCTGCAAGGCATGACTGGAAATTTTTTTTTCTAGGAATGGATGCTACAGGATTTTAAAACAACACTTTGATCCCTTATATATGATAATCTAAGTCCTAAATCCAAGAGGATATAAAAAAAATCCTTCTAGGTGGGGTAAACAGACCTCCCACACCTAGTATGGCTTGATAAATGCCCAATGAGGGAATACAACAATGTATAAACATATTAATGGATATGAATAATTAAATAAGCTTATAGGATGTGTTAAAAAATACATATCCATCAATCCAAGCTACAACAACAAATTGTACTTCATTTTATGAGCCAAAATTTGGGGAAAAGCAACAATTTATGCCCTAAAAAAGCTAATTTCAGAGATGAGCGTAAAAATAAGGGAAATTGATGGTGGTATCTCATATATTAGGTCATGTGGGATTCACATACCAAATTTGAGCAGAAAAAAATGACTCTTGCTATGTTAAACAGAACTTCCACTCCCAATATGGCTTAAAAATGCCCAATCCCCATGACTTAATTACTACAGAATTTTCTGAAGCACAGAAAACATGATTTTATGAATATTTTGGATGAAATATGGTATGGAAATCATTAAATCATATCTATAGCATGGTTCATACAATGTACAATGGATAACCATAATATTTACATGAAGAAACCCTCAATATTGAGGTGCTGCAACAACATATGGAGACTGCAAAGCTTGACAGCATTATTTTATTGATGCTATAGCTGTTTTATCTTACACTTCAGATCTGGAGCAGGCCTTTATACAAAAATATATATCCAATATAGATCTATATACTAGACGGGCTCCTTAATGCATTCCCCTTGGGGATCTGAGAAAATCATGAACAATAGTGAGTAGATCTGAGATCTAAGTTGCAGTCCTAAAGTAATATTCAGGAATTCTATAGTAAATAGAACCATATGAAAATTATATCTGAAATGAACATGGATTGGATGCCCAATCCATGGATCACCACAGTGCAAGGAGAGCCCCTTAACACTAGAGATCACTCCTCAAAAAGTTGCTCAAACACCCTGCAACTTCCTTCTTGCAGATAACACAGTTGTGGGAGAGAAACTATGTTGTGAGGTTCAATACTGAGTAGGCCTGATTCATTGATCTAAAAATGCAACTCTAGTGATCCAATAAACTCTTCCAGGAGGTTAGAAGACACACTCACTAAGAAGAGGCACTAGATTGACTTAGATATGAGTAGATATAGCCTCCACTGCTGCTGCTTGCAAAGACAAAACAATCCTAAATAGGATCTAATTGTAGTTGGAAGAAGAAGCTTGGTCTCAAAGCCTGATAGTGGACAAGATAGAACAAGTCTCCTCCAAGAGCTACTCAAGGAAGGAGGTGGGATTCTTGACCACGAACACCCAAGTGGCAAATAACACTATTCTCGGCTAAACAACCAGAGAATGAGGATTGTCTAAACATACAACACCTTCTGAAATATCAAATAATCAACCCCTTTCTTGGTGTCTTCCTCTTCCTTTTATAATATGGAAATCTTGTCAAACCCTAAACCATATTCATGATTTAGCTTCATTCACATGAGTGGCCTCCAACATGAACTATGTTGTGCCTTTAGAAGATATAATGCATGTAGACAGTGCTGTGGATTTGGTCCTATTGGCCTAGTCAATTGATCTAGCCTTTTTCACACTTAAGTGTGTTGATGAAGATAGCTCAGATTTAGCTTGTTTCACATTGAAGATTGATTTATTTTGCTGTTTAGAAGTTATATTGATCCTCCTTTACAATTTCATTCATGAGATATAAAAAGTAAAATAAAATTTAATATTCATATTAGCTTGGGCTAATTAGGAAAATTACAGTCCCCCCCCCCCCCCTTCAAAACTTTGCTTGTCCTCAAGCAACTGCAAGGTGGAGAAAAATTTCTCCCTTCCTCTTCTTGTGGCCTCATCAATGGATCCCACCACGGATAAAAGTGATAGGCAGTGAATCTGTCCTCTAACGATTCCCTCCAAGTGTGAGATAACAAAGTGTACATCATGAGAAAATGGAAGGTACAAGTGGTGATCTCCTTGTTTCTCAATGGCCTCCTCAAGGTAGGAGTGATGAAAACATGGGAGTTCTTGTTCCCAATGAGTGACTCCCTCACCCATGCAATCATCCAAATGAAATGAGCCATTATAGATAGCTCATCAAAGAAAAATTCAACCCCGGATCTATGCAATGTGTTGGGGCTGAATGGAGAGTTTAGATTTTCCCATTCAAATTGTTTCTCTCTCCATTTATGGTAAATATGGGGCTTTTTATGCCCTTGGGATGAAATGATATGGCCTCCAAGAATGGCCCAAGATACCCCATCAAACAATTCAACCATAAAGTGCCTCCTCCAAGCACTCAAGTTCTTCAAATGCCCCACCCCATGTGAAGAAAAGAGATGTGATGTGGCAATCATGGTTTCCCATTGCTCCTCCGGAAACATACATCATGGATAGTAGGGAGAATCACACTTCCAATGGGCATATTAATATTGTATCCTACTCTCCAACAAATCTTCTCATGAACATATAATCATCAACAATACATGGAAGCAAAAACCAACGAAAACAAGTTGTCATATGACAACCAGAAAGTGGATCATAGTTCCACACATGGAACCAGTGTAGTGCACTCCTTGCCTGCATCAAAAAAAGTAATAACAAGTTCTTTCCCAGCCACTTTTTTTCTACCACAATCATTTCATAGGATGAAAACATGAAAGTATAATGAGGTGTCAATGATGCACACCAAAAATCATGTGGCTTTCCCCACAAACCACTAGTAAGGTTGCAAAAATCAATGCTACAAGTAGCTACAAGTACATCATCATACCATATGCAAGAAGTAAAAACTCTCCTTGATACATCATGCTGCCCAAACAAGGAAAAGAAGTACAATAAAAAATGTGAAATTATACCTCTTCCATCATGCACTTGAGATCTTGTGCTGAAATGGCTCAACTGGAATTTCTCCCTCACCTCCAATGATTAGGGAAGTGGTGGTGACCTCCTCTTCATTACCATCTGGGCTATGCATCTCTCCATATGATGCAACATGTCATGTTGGATGCCCTCCGAAGTGAAATCCTCCATCAAATGGAAATATGCATCAAAGTGCACAAAAGAGAAGTCCTCATGTGCTGCATGTGGCAACTTCTCTTCAAGACTAGAAGATATATTCAAGAATATCCCGCCATAGGAATAGACGACTGCATCATCCACCATGTATCTATCATCTCCATCTGGGTCATCAAGAATCATGCATGCACCAAGATCGTTGGAGTACTCTACCAAAAGTTGATACTTCCAATAGGGATCAATCCTCCTAATAGATAACGTTGGTGATCTAGCATATGAAGCTCTCCTCATGATGCTTCCTACTATTTTGACATCCCTCATGCCAAATTCATCCTCCAAACTCCTCACCTCCCTGGAATAAAAGAATGGTGATCAAAGAGGTAAGATGCCTCTCACCAATTATAGATCTGGTGGCCTCCCAAGTGGAATGCCTCCATGTAGTGAGACATCAAAATTTGAAGTGGACTGCATGTATGAGTGGACTGATTTTTCCCTCTCTTCTCTACGTAGTGAAATCTCCTTCCTTTGTGTACAATTCTTCTGAAATATATAAGGGTGAATGCTCATCATCCCTTGATGTTGATCCTTCTTCTCTTCCTCTCCTTCCATCTCACAATCCACCAATGCTACTGCATGTTGCTCCATATTTATGTTTTGTTTTCCACATGTTGAATCATTTGGAACTCATTGTAAAGATACAAGGGTTTCTCTAATGGAAGCAATGGCTCCCCATTCACCTCCATGTGGAGATCGATCTTCTTCCTCCATCCTCCTTGCAATAAATGTGGGAAATATATTGCGTTGTGGATATGCATGTGTGGCTAAATTCTCACACCCATCATGAGAGTAGTTAGGGCTTGTTTCAAACCCTTCCAGAAATCTTCTAGACTCATCCCCTCCCATCTCCTTGGGATCTTCTTTAATACCTTCCAAGGCTTGGAAAAGAAGTAGGGAGATCTCCTCTTCCCTCATTCTTCCTTTTCCTCTTTCTCTCAGCAAGAAAGTAGGCATGTTAAAACATTGTATATCAGATTGTGTGGCCGAATGCTCAAAAAAAACATGACAATTACTGGGGCTTTCTTCATGAGAAGAACTCCTTGAGGGATTTTCATGTCTTCCCCTTCTCATTCCCCTAATTTCTTCCTTAAATTCATGCATGGCTTGAGAGAGTGTGTTAGAAAAACTTTTCTCTTTGTCTTCTATGTAATATTTCTTCAGTCTTCTTATTTATCCTTCTGATAGCTAGATCTCATAGGCTGAGCCAGAGATCATGCTTTGATACCACTATAATATCCCAAACTGGGAACTGTCAACAAGGCATGACTGGAAAATGCATTTTCTAGGAATTATTTCTACAGTATTTGAAGCCAACACTTGTATCCCTTATATATGAGTATATAAGTCCTAAATCCAAGATGATATCAAAAAAAATCCTTCTAGGTGGGGCAAACAGGCCTCCCACACCTAGTATGGCTTGATAAATGCCCAATGAGGAACTGCAGCAATGTATAAACACAGTAATCTATATGAAACATTAAATAAGATCATAGGATGTATTAAAAACACATAACAACCAATCCAAGCTACAACAACAAACTGTACTTCATTTTATGAGCCAAACGTTGCGGAAAAGCAGCAATTTATGCCATAAAAAGGTTAATTTCATAGATGAGCATAAAAATAAGGGCAAGTGATGGTGTTATCTCATAGCTTAGGTCATGTGGGACTCACATACCAAATTTGAGCATAAAAAAATGGTTCTAGCTATGTTAAACATAACCCCCACTCCTGATATGGCTTAAAAATCCCTAATCTCCATGACTTAATTACTGCAGAATTTACTGAAGCATAGATATTGTGATTTTCTGAAGGTTTTGGATGCAATATGGTATGGAAATCATTAAATCAGATATATATCATGGTTCATACAATGTAAAATGGATAAATATAAGATTTACATGAAGAAACCCTCAAGATTGAGCTGTTGCAACAACATATGGACACTGCAAAGCTTGACAACATTATTTTATTGATGATACAACTGGTGTATATTACACTTCATATCTGGAGCAGATCTGTATACAAAAAAATAAATCCAATATAGATCTGTATACTAGATGGGCTCCTTAATGAATTCCCCTTAGGGATATGAGCAAATCATGAACAACAGTGAGTAGATTTGAGATCTAAGTTGCAGCCCTGTAGTAATATTTAGGAATTCTATAGTAAATAAAACCATATGAAAATAAAATCTGAAATTAACATGGATTGGATGGCCAATCGATGGATAACCACAGTGCAAGGAGAGCCCCTTAACACCAGAGATCACTCCTCAAAATGTTGCTCAAACACCCTGCAACTTCCTTCTTGCAGATAACATAGTTATGGAAGATAAAATGTCTTGTTAGCTTTAGTATTGAGTAGGCCTTATTCCTTGATCTGAAAATGCAGCTCTAGTGATCCAATACACTCTTCCAGGAGGTTAAAAGACACACTCACTGAGAAGAGGCACTAGATTGGCCTAGATCTAAGTAGATCTAGCCTCCACTGTTGCAGCTTTCAAATACAAAAAAATTCTAAATAGGATTTGAATGCAGTTGGAAGAATAAGCTTGGCCTCAAAGACTGATAGTGGAAAAGATAGAGCAAGTCTCCTTCAAGAGCTTCTCAAGGAAAGAGGTGGGATTCCTGACCAGGAGCACCCAAGTGCTAAACAACACTATTCTCAGCTAAACAACCAAAAAATGAGGATTGTCTAAATAGACAACATCTTCTGAAATATCAAATAATCAACTATTTTCTTGGTGTCTTCCTCTTCCTTTTATAATATGGAAATATTTTCAAACCCTAAACCATATTAAATATTTAGCTTCATTCACATGAGTGGCCTCCAACATGAATTGCGCTATGCCTTTAAGAGATATAATGCATGTAGACAGTGCTGTGGATTTCATCCTATTGACCTAGTCAATTGATCCAGCCTTTTTCACACTTAAGTGTGTTTATGAATATAGCTCAGATTTAGCTTGTTTCACATTGACCATTGATTTATTTTGCTGTTTAAAAGTTATATTGATCCTCATTTACAATTTTATTCATGAGACAGAAAAAGTAAAAGAAAATTGAATATTCCTATTAGCTTGGGCTAATTAAGAATTTTACAGAGAAAGGTTATTATGGAACTCTTGGTTCGTTAGCGTATAAGTAAGGAAAATGAAATGAAATAAATACTAATAGTACCCAACCCTTTATTTTACCTATCAAGTAGAGGGAGAGTGGCGTAGATAGGTGAGTCTTAAAGTATATTGATCTCCTTTTTCAAAACGCTACAGTATCACAACTTAAAACATGAGCTTTATAGTAGAAAAGTTCATAACGCAAATACGATGTTAATTTCTATTAATTTTAATCTTCAAAAATACCTTTATTAAGTTTCATAATTTTCAACTTACCTCGGTGAATCTCGTAGAAATTTCTTCACGAGTGTAGACCCATGAGAAAAATAATCCATCTAGAGAGCCAAACTGATGAATTGGGCTTTGAAATGAGCCCTAAGAAAGTTAAAAAAGATGATGAGAAATAATTTCCAAAATGGGGATTCGTAATTTAGAAGTAAGGAAGAAGCACAAAAAAAAACGTTAAAACACTAGGCAAAAGAGCATAAACCAGAAAAATAAAGCTTTGTAATACATCTCGGTGTTATGAAAATTGTGTAACTAGTTAAATGTTGATGAGGAAGGAGGTTTATGAACGTGACGCGCATTCTTTCAAAGGTTAAATTTACGTTTTAGAAGCATTAAATGCATGGTCACCCCTATTCCGCGGAGGTAAATCTCTGTATATAGAAAAAAACTGCATAAATTTAGAGAAAACAAAAGTTACATCCACAAGAAAGAAAATTATTGAGTGATATTATTTTGAGAGCAAGCAGTAATTACCGATTTGGATACATATGTGAAAGTCCTGTTTTCAGCTATAACCATAGCCAACCTCTATAGTTCAATCGAACTGATAACAGGAGTAAAGGCTTGGCACAAAAAGGCGAGGAAAGTTGAGACAAAGTATACCTGACTTAGGGTTTGATATCAATAGAAATACACCATTGATATCGAAGGTTCCCATATCACCATATATCTTCAATGGATCTGACCCAAATGAGGTTTTCACATGGGTCAGGTCTGTGAATCTGTAGCGTAATAGTGCATCACAACCGAGAAAGGTGTGCGCTAGCTAACGGGAAAATCCATCATTGGTAGCGCAAAAACCACCTACATCATATCACATAGGAGGGAAGTGCATACAATAAATAATATACTTGATCTTACCTTAACAACCTTAGAAGCATGGTTTAAAAAAAAATACATTTAAGAGTCAAAGGAGATTATGGAAAATTAGTTGAAAATGTATAGACAAAATCTTTTGGGAGGTTTGTGTGGATAAATATGAAATTATATGAATTTAATTCCAATTGAAAGAATAGATACATGTGGGACTTAAGATGAAGAGGAATCAAAAAGTTCCAATTTATAATAGTTGAGAATGTTGCACATACAAATTTTCTATCAAATCCAAAGCTAAAAACCATTATTCTTTCAATTCGATTAAGGTGAGGTCTACTTTGATGGTACAATGTACCTGATATGAGAGTAACATGTGTTCTATACAATGGTTTAGATATCATTAGGGCTATACCTAGATTAGGGGAGTTGTGTGTCACTTTTCTAGATACACACTGTATCTATAAATTATTGGGTTTTGAACTAACTCAATTAATAATGTATGTGCCACATAAAATTTGGTAACACCTATACTCTCGATTGGTACAGAGAGGATTAGTGGTACTAATGGTGTATGGTAGATAATGCTGCGAATGGGAAGTCACTTAAATTAGTTACATGTTCTGTGAAAAAAATCTCCATTCTAAAGAGGAAATGGGCTAGAGATACTTCTGCAAGAGAATTGTAGGTGGGAACATATATTGGATGCATAATAAAAGTGATACCATATACATGAAATATCATTAGAAGAAGATAAGAACTTGAAATAGAAGCTAACAATATCAAGTATTGTATGAACAAAACTATTAAGAAAAGTTTTTCATTAGAAAGGAAAAGCATGAAATGCATTCATAAGATATAATTTATGGAATGTTTATAAACATCAATATTAAATGGATTAAAAAAATAATTTTTCTGAAGCATAGTTGATAGGAATGATGAGACAACTAAACTATTATTATCAGTAAAAGAAGTTCTAATAGCAATCATATTCAAAATATTACACTTTTATGGTTGAGAATTAAACTACCAAGAATCCGTTCAATTCTACTATTGGAACAATTGATAATATTTTGGGAAAAATGTGGTATCAAGGTAACATATAGCTACAAGGGTGATCTCATAGATTGAAGAATTAGAGAAATTCCTTGAAGGTTAATATCTAAATACCCACAATAATGGTAGTGTGGAGTATAACCAATGTCAAAGAATGCTCAAGGAAATAAGTAGAAACACTATAATAAGAGTTTGGATCCAGCCACTTTGGGGTCAAATTAATAAAATATAGGAAAAATGTGTAGAACATCATTCACCTAGATGTGCAAGTAATCGATGTAATGAGATGAGTACTAAAATAAAAATTTTCAAGTGAATCAGTTGCTAGCAAGAACTAAGAAAATATTGGAATTAGTAGGGATAATAAGAATGAATTGACTCCAAACAAAATTTTGGAATTGAAAATGTGTATATTGGAATGAATAAAGGGGAAAAGGATTAACATAATGTGAAGTACCTTATGCTAGATCAATTATGAAAACTAGTGAGCAACGAAATATTTCTGATTAGCAGAGTTGGTGACTGTGAATAGTTAGGAAAAAAAAACAAAGGTGGACCTAACAAAGTCCAATGGAAGGTAATTATAATCATAATATAGCGACCAAAAGATAAGAAGAAGATTAAAATAGTATAGGTACAATTAATGAGATTATATGCTACAAAAAATACCTTGATAATGGTTAGCCTTATGTGAGCAATATGAACATGTCATTCTGTATGTTGAATGTCACTGACAATAATAGTCACAAATATGGGTGAAGGAATTATATGAAAAAATTATATGGTATTGTATTATTAGATTGTTATACTCTTACTAATCATGTCCAGATTTGTATGATTAGTTTTTGGGTTCAAATGAAATGCACATAACATATGGTCACACGTGTAAAAGCATAGTAGGAGGGAAACATGAAAAAAGTAAAAAAAATAATTGTGTTTAGATTGGAGCTATCACACAAATTAAAGAAAAATGGAGACAATTCAATATCCAAGTGAGATATGGGTGGTAATGAAAAAAAGAAATGAAAATTTATCAGTACGAACAAGGGAAGTTCGTTTTTTTCTTTTATATGTACCATGAAAATAAGGGCATGTTCAAAGTAGCACCATGAGTCTGTGGGCCATGTGAAGTCATATGTAGTTTATTAGTTTAATTAGTTAGCATTACCAGTCATATTATAAGTCCTAATATTTGTATGCATCGATACATATAGATATCACATACCGGATTGGGGAATGTTGCACATAGAACCTGGGGGGAACCTACAAACATAACCTTCCTGCTATCCTAGAATGGAAAGAGATCAGGTTTTGCAATCGAACAATAGTTCAAGATTAAGAAATAATGGAATAATTTTATGCTCAAAGAGGATACTTGACAACAGGAATAATAGGGGCATAACATGACATTTATTCAACAAACATTTCTAAAAAACGAATTGAGCAATGAACCCCTAGGATAGTTTAAACAAAAAGGGGAGGAGAATGTAATATCCCTTGATTACTAAACTACAGTGTTAGCTAGAATGAACTATGTTTTAAGAATGGTATAAAAGCAACGAATAATATTGAAATAATTGTGTTGAAATACTTATTTAAATATTTATTAATACATAAATAAACATGATACTTGGGAATGAGACACTGAGAAATGAAATTCTTTCCAAATAAAATTTCATTAGGAAAATGCGATTTGAATATGCTTTCATGATAAGAATTATAGATAGAATTATAGATAATAATAATGGATGGGAGAGACAGATCCATTAATTCTTTTAGTTGGAGAAAGGTGTTAAGCTTGGAAAAAACACAAAACTATGGCGAGAGATAAAGGCGAGTGTTTATGGAAAATATTAGGCAAGTGGACAGAAAAATCCATTAAAGCAGGATGCCACTAAAATAAAATGTATCATGAAAGAAAGGTATTAATTACCTATTAAAGAGATCAACGGGGGTTTTTGATACCTTTGAAATAAATTCTCATCTCAGGGGTGAACTAGAGGAAATAGTTATAGGTTGGGTGAATACAGGCGTGAAATTCCCAAGTATTTTCTAGTTATGACTCTTGGTTGAATACATGTTTCAATGTAGTTTGGTATTTCAAAGGTGAATTAATATGTCATTATGTGGTTTCATAGTAATATAATTGATAGCTTGTGATGCCGAGTTTCAGTTATCGTAGTAACATTAACTGATAGTTTAATTATAAAGTTTCTTCATTTTTAGGAACGAAATAATAATCACCATTACTTATTTTCTTAGACTCTTACGACTAAATAATGGATTATGTGTATAAATAATTTATAATTTTAAAATTTGATTAGTGAATTGAGTTATGAGACTTTACCGTAGTGTTTGGATAAATAGTAGTTGTTTTTTATCCTACTTTTTTTTAACAACACTACTTACCCGTAATTGGTGAAATCTTGAGACTATATAACGAAAATTTAAGCTACTATAAAGAGGTAGACATTAGAGAGTGGATATTCACTGATTTGACCCATTTATCATTACATTTACATCAGTTAAGTTGTGACGCTTGATTTGTCTCAAGGACAAAATGATAATTTATGCATGTAGGAAAAGGTAATTATATAGCATCAGTACATGTTGACAAGGAGATATATTCTAAAGGACTAAAGCTGAGATGGTAGATAATTACTACATCAAATAATAAGTGAGAAACATGTTACAAGAGCTAGTGGCACATTCTAGCGTCACATCATTTTTAAACTACTTCAATATTAATGAGCATAATATTTATTTGTTGGAAATATCAACAATGTTTACTAAAAATGAAACAAAATTGATTATGGTAGATATTATTTGAAATATTAATTTAATTACGAGTTGAAAATTTATATAATAAATATTCTTACATCATAGAGTTAATCTGGAAATAACAAAAGAAAAAGATATTAAAAGAAAAAAAGCATACCCATATCTTGAAAGATCAGAGGAAAGTTCTAATTAATTGCTTCTACAGTCATAGTGTAATTATTATGTTTATTTATACAAGGTTTGGAAAAATTGAATGAATCGAGGCATGTAACGCATGGAGGAAGGCACGCATATAATATTATGATTGCATCATGATACACACAAAGAAAATAAAAGAAACATCATTTACTTTAAACAACATCGAAGTTAACATGAATAGTTAAGTAGGAATATGCCAACATATACACATCATCATAGGAAAGTTTTCATCTCCGTCACTCTAAGGAAGGAAAGAGCGAACATTATTTCAGTAAAATTAAAATTACAATATATAAGTTCTTAATTTTGGATGCAGAATTTTATAATAGGAGTACCAAGATGAAAATATTATCAAATAAGACCAATATGTAGGGATCTAGGAAAACACCATCGATTATAGCTAGAAAACCAAATAAGGCCTAAGACAATCACTGATGGGCTAGAGTGGGACATCATAAATAAACATCTTTGTAAATAATTAATTATTTTATAAATATAAAGCTTCAGAAAGAAAGGAATTTATAGGGCACATAGTAGAATTCCAAATATGGTAGAAAAAAATCAACCTTGAGGTTCGACAGCGTGTTGGCTACTAATGTCGATCCCATTTCTCAGGAAGTCAAAGAAGATTGCGTTAGAGTTTCATCCCCCTTTGCAACCAAGGTAAATTGGGAATGAGAAAGGTTATGCTGAAACTGTTGGTTCTATAGTGTATAAGTAAGGCAAATGAAATGGACGAAAGAGAATGAGTACCAAACCCTCTCTTTTACCTATCTAGTAGAGGTTGAGTAGGGTAGATAGGTCAATATTTAAATATAAAAATATCCTTCATCCAAAACCTACAATATCACAACTCAAAACATAATAATTATAATAGAAAATTTCATAATGCAAATAAGTGATTAATTTATATTAATTTCAAGGTACAAAAATACCTTTATTAAGTTTCATAATTGTCAACTTATCTGGGTGAATCTTGGAGAAATTTATTCTGGAATTGAGACCCATGAGAAAAATAATCCATCCAGAGAGTCGAACCCTAAAATGGGGTTTGAAACGAGTGATAAGAAAGTTAGAAAATAAATGAACAACAATAGCTTCCAAAATGCAGATTCATAATTTGGTAGTAAGTAAGAAGCAAAAGTGTGTAGACAAAAACAAGAAAGCTTTGTAATACATCTCGGTGTTATGCATATTCTGTAACTATTTATATGTTGATGAGGAAGGAGGTTTATGAATCCAATAGGCATTCATTAAAAAGTTAAATTTTTGTTGCAGAAGAATTGAATGCGTTGTCATGCATGTTCCACAGAGGTAAATATATATATATAACAAACAGAAAGCAAAAATTTAGAGGAAATTTTTTTTTTCACGTCCGCAATAAAGAAAAAAATTTAGTAAAATTATTCTGAGAGTGAGAGGTAATTACCTATTCGGATACAGATTTGAAGGCCCTGTTTTCTGCTATATCAATATGAACATTTGCAATTCAACCAAACCAACAATAAGAGTAAAGGCTTGGCATGAAAATGCAAGGAAACTTGATACCAAGGATACCCGACTTAGGGTTTGATATCATTAAACAAACACCATTTGATGTCAATGGTTCCCATCTCACAATATATCTTGAATCGATATGACCCACAGGAGGTGTTAACATGGTCCAAGAGAATGAATACATAGCGTATTACTGCACCACAAATGAGCAAGGTGAGTTTTGGGGAGAAATTACCTAGGTAATAAATAAAGGGGGAGGAGTAATTATTTTATTATGATCTTAATCAAGATCATATGCATTTCATGTGATGCAGGAGGATGTGGAACCAAAGAATTAAATCCATCATTTCTGTATATGTGTCACCCAGGGAGCATTATGTAAGGGGTTGATTTGACATCATAGGGAGATACAATGGTTTATATGCACCATAAATTTATTAATAAAGAGCGATAAATTGCAAGGGGCACTATAAGAAAAAGGGACATTGGTGAGGGCCATGCATGTGATTGATCTTTAAGGTCCATCACCAATGTCACATATGGTGAAGGTCCTTAAAAAAGTTTTTTTTTAAGGGCATATAGTGACAGTACTTTAAGGTTTGTCACCAAAACATTTTTCAGTGACACTTTTGGTGAGGGTTGTTAAAGGCCTGTCACTAATTCTCTCTTTAGTGAAACTTATAATGATGATGATTTATTAACCCTCACCAATTCTCTTTTTAATAATTTTAGTGAGGGTTTAAAAAATTTTATCGTCATTGATCACTCCAATGAGTTTTATATGACATTATGTGCATGTTACTATATTTTTTTGTCAAAAGACAATGATTTAAAACCATTTTTGTGGAGTCTTTCTCATTATGTTTCCAAGGCCATATAGTGTTAGAGTCTGTCAATTTGTTAAGAAGTAATTAGTGTGTATCATTTCCCTCAAGTAATGAGAATATAGTTTTCCTATGAGTCAATACATGATTCATTTCTATTAGGTTTATTATCAAATAAATTCCCTCTAGATAAATTTCCACTAATGTGTGTAGAAATATATTATTTAATACATAATCAAGCTTTTTAAATTTGATTAATGAGAGAGATATAACACTCCTCAATGCTCTTGGCACATATTAACATGCTTTGGCACACACTAACATTCCTTGTCACCTCACATGTCTTAGAACATCTTTGTACCTTGAACATCTAGCCATGACTAGGACACCCAAGAACATGTTGGCAAGTCCTATCATAGGATAACACTCTCTTAGCACGTTTTGGCATCCCTTGTAGTACCTAACATTCCATGGAACACTTTGGCATGCATTAACATACATGAGAACTTGGCACACATTGGAACTCGGCATGTATTGGAACCTATTATTAGTGTGCCTAGCATGCCTCTTTAAAAAAAAGATAAAGTCTTGACATATTAACCCTCTTATGTGTTCATTTCCTTGAATTTTAGCTTGGTTCTTATTTTTTTTACCTCGATAATCATTGACAGATATTTGCGTACCCTCGCACCCTGAACATCCTAGAATGCCTTAGAATATTGCATGTCTTGGCACTATTTTTAACATCTTAACACACACTGGAGCTCCCTAGAACACTCTGTAACTTCTTCACATGATTTGATATTCCATAGCATGCCTTACTAGTGCTTAACATACCTTTTCACTCCCTCCTTGTCATGCTAGATAGAACCCATTGAAATTCCCTAGCATACCCTCATATTCATTAACTTCCATGTTTTTTGACCTATTCCTCCCTTATGTTGCACTAGTACTCCTTAATACTTCTCAACATGCATGAGCACACTCTGGCACACTTTAGCATTCATTGACGTGCCCTTCCACTTCATAACACGTGTATCACTCCCTAACACATATTAGCACTTGGCACATGTTGGTGCTTGGAAATTATTAGCATGTCTGGCATTCATTAATATGCTTTTGTATGCTTTGGAATGGTTCAATATTAAATTTATTTGAGATCAATTATTGGAAAGTATATGAGAAGTAATAGAGGATTATTTGGCAGTTAGAATGCACTAACAATAGACACTTGGAACCTATTTCCACCTGCTGTTCATGTGCCTAGCATGCCCCTCTTGGAAAAGTTAAATTGATGAATTATTAAACATATGATGTGTTCATTTCCTTTTAGTTTAACTTGTTTCTCCTTTTTGTTTTCTTGGTAGTCCCTGGAAAGTATTGTCAGACCCTTTCACATATTTGTATGCCTTAGCACTTTACATATCTTAGCATATTTGACATGCCTTCAAACTATCTGGCACATGTTAGAATTCCCTAGCATGACTTGCCACTCATGCCCTCACAACTAGCCTTACATTTTTTCATGACTTGTGAACCCAATAAAGTACTTAGCTACAACAATTCATGTGAAATTTGACCAATTGAACCTACTACAAGTAGAGTGTGCCTTGTTCACCTAAGAACTGCCTATACCACATCTTAGGCTACTCATGTCCAAGTTTAACATGTCCCTCCTAATAACCTACTAATACAAGGATGAAATATAGCCATGACCATAAAAAACCTAAGAAACATAGCTTACATGGGAAATATTTCACATGTATCTCTAGTTCATATAAACAGTAAAGCATTAATTGAGAGTTTGCAACAACCACAAGATACAAAAGGCACACAAGATATAAGTTGGCACAAGCTGAGTGCCCCAAAAATTATACATAACAATGAACAATATGAAAATTTCAAAAATAGTTTAAAACATTATCATTCGGCAAAAATGTTCCACATGTCATATAAAAATAATAGATAAAGGGAAAACGATGTTGTGCCTAGCACAAAGCTCCCTTTGTCTAAAACTACTTTATTGAGCCCCTTATCACAATCATAGGATTGCCTCCTTAAAATCATATTATGAACTTCTTATAACACACTTCGACCTTGGAACACATTAATTCACTGACACTCCTTGGCACACACTATTATTTGTTCCTTTCCATGCATTTTGACCTAGTTCTCCCTTGTGATGCCTCGACACTCCTTGACAATACTCAACATGAATTGACATTGTTTGGGATGTGTTAACATTCCTTTTAATTTCTTGGCATGCCGTAACCCTCCTTAGCTATCATCCCCTCACAACTATCCTTACTTATTTGCAACTTGGGAACCCAACCAAGTCCTCGCTTGACTACAAGACCTTGACCAAGTTACGATTACTACAACTATATTATGTTGTTGAATTTTGAAGCTTGGGAAGTAATACACAATCCTAATGAGATGGATTTTTGTGTTTTTGGTCACAAAATTATTTGTGGCCAAATAACCCAAGCGAAATGGTTTTGGATCTAATATTGTGTTTAAAATCTAAAAGAAAATTAAAATGGAAAAATCATATGTCCTAAGGTCTTAGTTGATAAAGCCTGTAAGTTCTAGAGGCTTCTTAAGAGGCATAACTAGGAAAATATATTTAAGGAGGCCTTAATATGAAGGCAATAACATCAAGTGAGAAGTATCTCATTTGATCAAGGAGGTTAGGAGAGATGTAGTCCTAAAGTAGGTCAAGTTAGAGGGTTGAGTAAGGGTTTCTAAAGGGAGGCCATGATCATCCACCAAGAGTAAGATTATCATGTCAGGGCTCACAATAATGTCACATACATTAATGCATTTGAGATAGGAAGTAGGATGGCATACTATTGGTTCTCTTATGGAAGATCAAGCTCAAGAGAGGCGGATCATGAGAATTTGGGCATGTGATTTCAATGATGTTTTTGTGTGAAGGCTAGATCAAATTTTTAAAGTATAGAGGGTTTATACCCTATCATATGGTGGTTAGTAGATTGCAAGGTATGTGATAAATACCAACACAAATGGAGGAGGGTATGCACTAGAATTTAGGACAGAATATAAGTAACTAGATCTGTAATATTGATTGAGGTAATTGTAGTTTGAGGTCGTAGAGATATCAAGTTCATGTCAATATTCAGTCAAAGAAATGTCCAGAATCTATGGATCCATATGAGCTAGGACGAGTCTCTTATAGAGGCAAGATTTGTTGTTTTTTCTATGGGTGGATAGGGTTTTTTATAGATCAATTAGAATAGAAGTATAATACCCTATTAGGGAGGTTTCCTATCATGTTCAATCCATAAGGTATGCCCTTAAGACTGTCACAAATATGCATACATGAGGAGGGTCATAACCTTAGAGAGAGGTTTATATCTAAAATATATACCACATATTTCGAATATGGCTTGAAAAAGTATGTGGTGAGATAAAAAAAATCCAAAGGAAGGTGGAACCTGAGTAGAAGATTGAGGAGAAGAAATGTGTCATATGAAGAATGGATTGACATGAATAGGAGTAGATTTTGGTGGACTATCTATAGAGTTTTGGACGTAGATATTAATCATCCCATAAACAATTATTCAATGGAATTTTAGTGGATTATTTGTGACCCTATTTGAGTCATCTACAAATTGTTAGAAGGATGGATAAGAGGAGTATTTTATATTTTTTCATAGATTGGACAATAAAGAAAGTGGTACAAAATAATAGTGATTTTTAGAGGACTCAAATCACTATTAGGTGGTATATTTTAAGATTCCTAGATGAGTGAAATGTTGTGGGAACTAGATCACTAAATGAATTGATTGTTGTTTGGAAATTTGATGGTGGTCTAAGTAAAGTTGTAAGGTTTTTAGGTGACTTTTAAAGAGGAGACCTAAGTCTTGTACTTGTGAAGGAAAAAAATAATGGTATAAGGATAGGTGTATTGGGCCTAAGGCTGTGCAGACTTTCAAGGACTAAGGTAACAGACAAGTGGGCTAGCTAACTAGCCCTAGTTCACTGTATTGTAGAGAATTGAGTCAATGAGAAAAATGAACACCTCCATAGCTCTAGACTTGTCATATTGGATCAATAGTAAGGAAAATGTGGGAAGACCAAAGATTTTTTCACAAATGAAGTTGTGAAAAAATGATCGAAAACCCTAAGTGTTGTAGACCTTAAAGGAAAAAAGAGGTAGATACAGGAAAAAGTTTTTTGAGCCGATTTCAGTAACATCAATGAGTTGAGTTCATTGATAGGGGAAAATTGAGGAGTTGCATAATGGGAGACAAGAGGAATTGCGAGATTTGTTCAAGACATGTCGACTAAAAGGTCTATGTGTGGCCACCATCAAAACGTGGTACAAGTTTTGTCTTGTTCAAGGTAGATTGGTTATCAAAAGACTAATACCAAACCATAGTTGTATTCCTTGTATCAGTGTGATTGTAAAATCCATGATCACAGGTATGAGAGCTCTAGCCTATTCTATTATAGTTTGTAATTTAACAAAGAATGTTTTGAAAATTTTAAAAATTTTCATGTGCAATAGTTGGTTCCCTAATGTGTGTATATTTCATTATGCAAAGTAGATGTGTTCTGGAACTTGAGTGTGTAATTTGCATCAAATATTCTAAGACCAAACACATACTCTCATATGTCATGGAAATTCATCATATACCTTGTTCACCTAAGAAATACCTATAACTCATCTTAGACTACACATGTCCAATATCAACTCACCCCACTTAACAAGTTAACAATACAAGGCTCATCACATGAAAGTGTGGTTTTATAACAAATAAGAAACACAACTTACATATTGACATGCCATGACACCTGGCTTGTCTTAAATGTCTTAGCACTATGTGGCATGTGTTAGCATCTCCTACATTCCTTGGAATGATTTTACACACCCTAACACAACCTAGCACCTCCTAACACACCTTGGTAGTTTAGCATACCTTGGCACTGCCTGGAATATAACCTTATCACTCCCTCCTTAACACACCTAGAACTAATTGACACTCTTTTTCACACACACTTATTCGTTCATTTCCATGAATTTTGATCTAGTTCTTTCCTGTGCTTCCCTGACACTCCCTAACACTCTATAGCATGCATTAGCATACCCTAACACCTCGCATATCTTGGTATGCCACCCTAGCACTCTAGAATTCCTTGGCACTACCTAACATACCTTGTCACTATCTCCTTAGCACACATAGAGCTCATTGACACTCCAAGTGACAAAATATTATTCATTCATTTCCATGCACTTTACCTAGTGTTTCCTTGTATTTCCATAGAATTCTTTAACACTCCTTGGAACATGTTGGTACACCCTAGCACCTAGGACATATTGGCATGCCGCCTAGGCCTCTACCATGCCTTCACACTGCCTAGCATACCTTTTCACTCCCTACTTGGCACACATTGAACTAACTGACACTTCCAATCACAAACTCTCATTTATTTCTCTAGCACTCCATAACACTCCTTGGCACATATTGGCATGCTTTCTTATCACTCTATCATGCCTTGGAACTGCCTATCATACATTTTCACTCCCTCCCTAGAATACCTAGAACTTGTTAAGGCTCCCCTTCCCACACTCTTATTCATTCATTTACATGCAATTGAAACCAGTCCTCCCTTTTGTTTCTCTGGGACTCCTTATCATGTGTTGCCACCACACCCTAGAACTTAGCACATGTTGGAATGCCTAACATGCCTTGGAACTTTCTAGCATGTGTTTTCACTTCCTATGATTCCTTGAACACCTTGGCACTCCCTAGTTGTCATGCCCTCATATATAGCCTTACTTTTTTTACAACTTGGGAACCCAACAAAGTCATTGAAAAAATAATGTTGTGTCTAGCCTCGACTACAACAACCTGATCAAGTTTCATTTAGTATAGCTATAATATTCCTTGTTCACCTAATAATGGATTATAACGCATCTTAGGCTACTCATATCCAATCTAAACTCATCCCACTTACCAAGTTACCAATTCAAGGCTCACATCCAACCATAAAAAAACTAAGAAAGATAGTTTACAACTTGACATGACATAACTTATGGAAATTATAAAAATCCCTTGGAACTATGTGGCACATGTTAGCATGCCCTGCATTCCTTGGCATGGTTTGGAATTCCCTAACACACCCTAGAATTCCCTGACATGCCCTAGCACTCTACATGTGTAGGAATTTCCTAGCATATAACCTTGTCACTCCCTCCTTATCACACACTCTTGCCCATTAATTTCCATGCATTTTGAGGTAGTTATCCTTTTATTTCCACGACACTCCCTAACACTCTGTAGCACATATTGGAACACCCTGGCACTTGGAACATCTTGGCATGTCACCCTGCCACTCTAGTATGCCTTGCCACTACCTAACATACCTTGTCACTACCTCCTTAGCACACCTATAACTCACTAAGAATCCTTGTCACACACTCTTATTCATGCATTTCCATGCATTTGAGGCTAGTGCTCCCTTGTATTTCTGTGGCACTCCATAACACTCTTTGACATGCATTGGCACACCCTATGACCTAACACATCTTGGCATGTTTACCTGGCCTCTATCATGCCTTATCGCTACCTAGCATACCTTTCTACTCCCTCCTTATCACACATGGAACTCACTGTCACTTCCTGTCAGAATCTCTTAATCGTTCATTTGCATGAATTATTTTCACTTAGTTCTCCTTTGTGTGTCCCTAGGACACTCTAACACTTCCTAGCATGAGTTGGCACACCATCGTAGCTGACACATCTTGGTCGCATGCCAATATATCACACTAGCATGACTTAGTGTTGCCTCTCATACCCTGTCACTCCCTTCTTAGCACACCTAGAACTCATGTCACACACTCTTATTCATTCATTTCCATGAATTTTGACAGAGTTCTCCCTTGTGTTTCCATAGCACTCGCTAATACTCAACACACATTAGCACTTGGCACATAATGGTATGGTTCCCTAGCACTCTATCATGCTTTCTAAGTATCTAGCATATCTTGTCACTCCCTCCTTAGCAAACCTGGAACTCCATAACATGCCCTATAAATCCCTAACACATATTGGCTCTTGGCACTTGGTGGCACTTGACAATTATTGGCATGCTTTTGGATGCCGTGGAATTCCTTTGCATGGTTCAAGATAAAATTTATTTGAAATAAATTATTCACAATTAAGAGAGAAGTAATAGAGGATGATTTGGCACTTAATACACACTAGCACTTGGCCCTTTACATGCATTGGCACTAGTGTTGGCATGCCTAGCATGCCGCTCCTAAAAAGGTAAGGTTGTGAATTATTAACCCTCATATATGTTCATTTATTTTCATCTTCACTAGGTGTTCCCTTTTGTCACCTCACACTCCTTGACACATGTCTACATACCCTAACACTTGGCACATATGGTCATGCCTTAACACATGACCTGTCTTGGCCTGGATAGAATGCATTAGCATGCCTTGGGAACTATATAGCACATGTTACCACACCCTGACACTTCTTGACATGTCTTAGCATTCCCTATGATGGCTTGTCACTCCCCCCTTGGCATGCCTAACCCTCATTGAAAATCCCTGACACAGCCTCTTGCTCATTCATTTCCATTAATTTTTACTCGATGATGTATGTTTGATGGTGTGAATTTCTAGAAACAGTTCCTTTAACAGAATAAACAAATGATTGCATCATTACTAACATAAGTAATTGAAATATTCTACTTGAATGACAATAGGAAACTACACAAGATATTTTAAGAATTACATATTTAAGGTTTTTTTATGGTGTGGGAATGGTAAGAAGTGAGTGGTAAATATTTTGATTTTCTTTCTCATTAAAGTGCTTGTCTTTATGAGAGATTCATATTGAGAAAATGACACCCTTGTCATGCTTACCCTCCAACTCCAAATCTTCTCAAAATAAATGCCATCTTTCAAAGTGAGGGAAGCCATGTTGGTCTATGGTGCGTTCAGCGATTGGGTGAGAGTGTTAATGTAGTATGATATGGATTAAAACATTTAATTTATGTCATATATGGATGACACGTTGTAGGTGTGTGTCATGGAACTAGAGGGCCACTAAAAATATTGTGTAAGATATAGCCCAACGTAGTCAATTCCTTGAGAGAAATATGTCGTGAGAGATCAAAATAAATTATATTGGTGAGTCCACCAAAATATATTTACTAGAGAGTGACACCGTGGTGATGAATTCCACATATGGAGTCTTTTGAGCTAGGAATTTTATTCTCTAAAAAATTATTTGGAGTGTCATTGAATTTCTGAAATTCTCAAATTCATGACATTGTAATTTATGTAGGAACTTTGTTTCTTTTATTATAGAGTCTAGGTTTGCAAGGAGCATATAGGGTTTTTAGGGTATTAGGGAAAAATAAGCATCAATTTATAGATCTTTGATATGCTAAAGAGTATGGATTATATTATTATTTGATATGGACTATATGACATTGAATCCACTTTGAGATGTAAGTTGTTATGACTCCTAGAGCCTCGTCCTTCTTCCTATTGATGAAAAAAATTTATTAGTTATCCATTGGATAAGAACCACCATTTTCATAGATTCCTATGAATATTCACTCTTAAAAAATGTTCCCATAGAGTTTTTCCCACATTCCCTAATTGTGTCCATTAAAATTTATAAGATCTACCTTGTAACTCATAATGTTGACCCACTGATTTGATCCTAGATTTAGTGTGCAATTTGAAACCACAAACCAGTACAATAAACAAATATGACTTTTTAAAAGCATATACAACTTGCATAACTTGTAGACAACATGCTACATATCAAACCATTAGTTTTAATACCATTTTTGAGAATCGAGGGATTTTTTATATTATAAAACTCGTATTCTAAAATAGAGATGGTGTTTAAATACATTGTTACAACACCTGAGAACAACCAAAAACAATTCAACATACTAAGAAGTGTAAGAATAAAATTTATTTCCATAAACAACACATATAATCTATTGTTCACCATATAATAAATACACCCATAATACCATATTTTGTAGCACCAATATGTAACCAACACAATCCATAATTTTCTTAACATAAAACTAATAATAACATAACAATGATTTGAATGCAGAACATATTGGAAACGAGTCATGGTACAATGGAAGAATTCAAAAGTTTGAGTTGGAAATCAAAAATATAATTCAAACCCTACATAAGGAATAAAAACATCACACGTAAGATTTACCTTAGACAATTAGGATAGAAACTCCTCTTAACCACCCAAACTAAATCTAATTGACATCCTAATTTCTTTTTGATCCCTTTCTAATGCTTCATAGATATGAAATTGAAATGGATATTTTTTTCTATTTGTAAAAATTATACCTCAAGCTCCATTTAAATTTGGATATTGTGGTTTGTCTTTAAAATAGATAAATTGAATTCACATTAAGCATAACGATATTGAAACCTCGTCAAGAACATGTTTTGGCAATAAATAATTGAATTTGGTGATAGTGTGGGTTTTATTTAAAATAGATAAATTGAATTGACATTAAACAAAACCTTATTAAAACAACATTGAGAACATGTTTTGACAATAAAGAATTGAATTTGTTCATAAGTTAATTTAACTAAGAAATAAACAAAAGTATCTCACAATAGTGAAATTCCAACCCTTAATTGGTTGCCAATAGATGATTTCAAATAATATAATTTTCCTACGAAAACATTAACGAATTAGCTCTCACTCTATTTTTCTTATACACTACAATAGAAATAAATGAGTTAAAATTTAACATTGTCAAATAACTTACGCAAATTATGGTGATATAATAATTAAAATTATACTCTAAATAGCCCAGTCCTTTCCATAGAAGGAGAGGCAAAGGTTAATATTGTTTTAACAAAAATCAAACACTAACATCTACCATTTCTCGCCAGAGAGATAAAGGGTTCCCTCCCTGCGTGCATTTACAGTTTACCTGAAGATCACGAAAACAAAGAGAAAATCCCATAGAGAGAAATAAAAGCAGGAGTGAATTCAATCATTCACTGATATCTCCCAGAATCATTCAAAAAATCCATTCCTCCTCTCTGTCTCTTATTTCCCTCTTAAGACTCCACTTCAAGTCAACATTTTCATTTGCATAAAATGAAGCACGCATCAAGTTTGAAAATATAAGCAAGTCAGATCTATGAATTTTCTCTGTTATATCTTCCCTTCTTATTGGGTTTCTTTTCATGTTTGACACATTTCGAGGTTTTTATTTTGGTTATTGGCAGTGTAATTGAAGCAGGCAAGGGTTTTGTGAAAGGATTGCAGGGAAATCTTAATTATACTTGTGGTGTTTTGGAAATGGTCTGAAATTCATTATTATCATGTTATGAAAAAGTAGTGTAAGGAATCTCTCAAATCATCGCAAATTCTTAAATTTTAGGTGTTGTTCATGGAAGAGAGGATTTTGGTGAGCCCTGGTATTGAACCAAGTGTTCGGTAACTACCAGGGGCTACCCTAATTTACCTTATCAACCCAGGGTTCATAGAAACTTGAAGGCGACAGTGCTATATACATGACATATGCATTCTATTCCTGTTATCCTCTTTTTCTTTATGTAAAGGTGGCATTTCTTAAACTATGACAAAAAATGAAAAGTAAATTGCTGGAAGGAAATGACAAAAAGGACACTAACTAAATTTGTAGAAAGGAAATGATGGAAATGAAACTAATTTAATATGCAGAAAGGAAATGACAGAAAAGAAACTAAACTAAGTTGCACCTAGCTAGGCCAATTGGTTAAACACACCCTAATTATCCATTAATCTATTTAACATGCTACCATGCTTCTAACCATGAAACTATTTATGATAAAATAAAATTGACAAAGTGTGGCTTGCAGTTTGGAGGAAAACAGGATAATGTGCTAATGGAGGGCTCAACACATGAAACAAGGCTTAGAGGTAGAAATACAGGGTTTAAACCTTATTAAAGCTTTACTATGGTGCAAAAAATATTTGGAGCAGAATGATTTGTAAAGTACGACGACGGAGTTACGATGGAGGACGAAAGTCTGATATCACGATGGGGAAAAAAAATGTGAAGTTTGAAATGCCACGGGATAAAAAATGCGAAGTGAAAAATGTGATATCACAATCACAATAATGCAAAGTTGGAGGGGTAGCTGAAGTGTTGTTCGGGAGCAGGAGAAAAATTTGAAATGTGATGGGTGACGTGGCGGTGGGACCGGTGCCAAAGTGGGATAATAATATCGCAATAGGCGTCAAGAGTAGTAAGTCTTCAAGGAAAGAAAGAACAGGGTCCAAAATTCAATTGCGAAAACGTCAAAGGTTGCGGTCAGTCAGATGACATGGTGGTGGGATTGATGAAGGAGCGTGATACCAATATCACAATCAGAATACTGGCATGGTAAGTCTTAAAATAAAAGGGGAAAATATGCGAAGTGTGATGTATGATGTGGTGGAATTATCGCAATCGACGTTGTAGTTATAAGTCTCAAAGGAAACTAATAGAAACTACGATTTGCAATTTGTGATTTCACATTATTGCAATATCACAAGGTTGGAGGAGAAGCGATAGTGCAATCGGGAGGAGAGTGCGAAGTGTGAAATGTGATGGTGGGAATTTCGAGGAGGAAAGGGAGAGGTCCAAATTTAATGTGTTTGGAGGGTTTTAAAGTTAAAATGGTTGTGATAGATGCGCAAAGGGAAAAACAGAAATAGAAGGCGTAACCACTATGCACAGGGGCGTAACATAGTGTACCAGAGTGTAACAGTAGAGATGGAAAGAAAATGGAATATGAAGCAGGAGGTGTTGGAGAAATTTTATGGGAATGTTGATACTTATTCATGCAATCAAACCTATAGCTCTATTGAAAGGGATGAGAAGGGGGTCTTGATCCAAAGCTTTTTTGGTTTTTCTCCTCTATTCTATTACTCACAAGTAAATGACCTAAAAGAGCACACTGAAATAAAAACTAAAAAGAAACTTGAAACATAACCAAAATGATCAGAAGCGCAACTAATGAAATGACAGAAAGTAGAGAGAAAAAACAACAGAGAGGTTGAGGCACATGGATTTGGCCCTAACCCACAAGCCTAGCTCTCTAAAACTTAAATTTGTAAAATGAAATTAGTGTTCTCATTTCATAAAATAATAGCCTCATACATTTATGACATTTTTATCACTGAGTAAAATAATAAAAATCTCAATAAATTTCAAAAACGTTCCAACCCTTCCTAGCTCTAACATTGTTCTATTTATTCTACAGGGAAGCTACCAACATCTCCTTAGAAAATAGTGATTTGAGTCCACTTGGCTCCAAGTAAACAGATATTGAGTGCACTTCTCTTTGAGTTTCTTGGCTGACTTTCGAACTCGAATTGGTAGAGAGAATCCTTGGGGATCCTTTGGCTGCCTTTGGAATTCGAATTGTTGGAGAGAATATTTGGAATCCTTTCGATTCCTTTGAGAGTTAAGGAGGGTAGACAATCCTCCTATAATTTCTTCTTGTTGTCTCCTCCAATCTTGATGCTAAAATCCTTATAAAAATGCTAATAATTCATGATTTTCTGCACTCAACCTCATATTAGGCACTCATAATATGTTAGCCTTAATCACGAACTATACTAGCATCATAAAACCAAATAATAATAAAAATTCAAGGAAAATACATCTAAGAAGGAAAAAAGGTGACGATTAACACCTCCAAATATGTCTAATGATGGAGCTCATCATCACCCCCTACTAAATGGTTGCTCATCCTCTGAGAAACTAATCCTGCTCCTGCATTTCCTTTAAGGCTTTGACATCCCCCCTGATTTCCTAAAGAAGAAGTGTGGGAGTTTCCCAAAGGGGGTAAAAACCATTATTATTTTATGCATTCTCCCATTCTCTATCTTGTGAATCTATGTCCTTTTCATCATTCAGCCCCAACAACAAATGTAGGTTGAGCTTTAGTCCCAACCATTGGATATTTTTGGCTTGCATGGCCCTATTGTATAATTTTCCCCTTTCCAATGGACCCCTTAGTCTTTCTGGAGTATGGTAATCCCTTTTCTTGAGGCTATGAGGGAGGTTGTTCCATATCCTTTGGTTGGCCATAATGCACTCATCTTTTATCTTCCTAGAAACGTAATCAAAGTGGTCTATTACCTGCGTTTCAGTCTAAAGATAGCTTTCAACTAGTATAGGGCCCATTTCAATCTCTCAACGGTTAAGGATGACTCCTCTTGGGCTGAAAAATTTTGGTCTAATATATAGGGCTTCTCTATTTCTTCTTCCCATGAACCTCCATATCTCTTTTACTATAGTTTCAACATTCGTCAACAAAGATGCTAGAGCCATTAGCTGCATATACCCCATTGTGGAATTGGGGTCCCAACTATCCAGATTTGTCAGCACAAGGTTATGTATATAAAACTCTGTCATTTTTACCTAATCAACCATATTAGCTTTCTTGTAGAAATCCATGAATCACCTACAATTTTGGAAAGGTAGTGATCCATGGGAGGCTAGAGTTTTGATTTGAAATAAGATCCATTTCTCCTTGAGGTACACAACATATGAGTCAGAAGCGAATCTATGTTGATGGGATTCTATGCCTAATTCTGCCATGGTGGCTACTTGCTTCCCTTTTCATTGCAATTTCTCCTTCACTACTACATTTTCTACATGTGCCTTTTGCAGTTGCTCCTTTTGAAAATTTTCTTCGATTCTTTCCTCATCATTTGGTGATTATTCAATGATACACGAGCTCGTGGGAGGAGTTTATGGCTCTCTCTGACTTATCCTGTGACTCTTGTCGGCTCTGAAATACATAGAAGTCTTCCTTTTTCTCTTTGTGTTCAGAGGCGCTAAGGTGGAAACTACCTCTTTGTCTTGAGGGGATGTGGTGTTATGCTGTGAGTCTACTTCTTGCTCACTTGCTTCTGCCTCTATGAATTTTATTGCCATCTCTTCTGTTATTTGTTGGCCTTTTGTCTCTTCCTATTCTTCTTAACTTTCTCCTCTAAGGCTAGGAAAAAATCTTCCCTTTGTCCCTTGCTACTATGTCTGATATGCGATATACTTCGGAAGATAGCTCGACTACTGGTGATGTTTTTCTGTTGTTGTTGTTGCATATTGTTCGAATATGCATCCCACTCCTGGTAGTGCTGTGTTGTGGGTTCTCTTCACTCTTTCTCTAAAAATTCTCAATTCACTGGTTTGGATGACATGGGATCTCTTTTTATTAGATTTCGCAACTAATTTTGGATCGCTTATGTAACTCGGCTTAGCTCCAATTCTTCTTGTGGACAGTTGGACCCTCGTCTTGTTAACTGATTGATGTTGCATGTCTCCTCCCCTTATTATCCTCTACTCCACTTGACTTATTGTTTTCTTTTACATTCCCAGGTGGCGTGACTTTCCAGTTCTCCCTAATCATACTTCATGACGGTGGCAAAGCTAGTTGGCCACCTTTGTGCCCCTTAAACTCGAATTCTACAAATTTAACTATTTCTGGCTATTATGGATGCATAACGAGGGGTGATAAGCTATACCTAATTTTACCTATTGTTTTCAAGGTATTTTCAGGAGCTGGAATTTGGAGACAAGCCTCTTATATGCTACGTTATTTCTTATTTTCCTATTTTCTGAGTGAGCAGCTTGCTAAATGAGAAACTCTCTGAGTGAGATGCTGATCTCTCTTATTTTTTCTTCCCATTTTAGATGTTGCATGGGGGTTCTCTAGATGCGATGGTTAGCACTCTTGTCTTTCCTAGGGTCTGATTTATCATCTCCTCCCTTTGTTTTTTTTTTTGTTCATGAACATATTTTTGTGTTGTGTTATCACTCAGTAATTTCTCCAAGTTCAAGAGAAATAGTCCGAGGTAACCACAAACCTACTTCAAATCCTAGGATCTAGCCTTCCTAGAATTCAAAGAGGGCTCTCTCTTTAATATTTATCTTTGTTTCGATATATGTTTTTAGGCTGGTTATGATAGAACAATTGTTTTTGTTTTAAAGTTTTTGGTGGGTAAAAATAACTTAGGATTAAACTAGAGAGATATCTACTTGTCCATTGGGCTATGGAGTCTAAGTCTATATAGCAGTACTAGAAGGCAAGGCCAAAAGGGTAAAAATGTATTCAGGGCAAGGTATATAACGCTCAGAGATTTGGGGAAAGGTTTTTGATGAAATGGTATGATTGGGATAAAGGTCAATGAAGGATCACTTGATCCATAAAATGGAAGAAGGAGGCAGGGGTCAAATGGGAGTACGAGCAATGAAGAATTCCTAACACCGGAAATCATCAGAAAACATTTAAATGGTAAGTTAGTTAAAAAAAAAGGAGCAAAAGGTTATTCCTGTAGTAATATTCCTAGTTACACATTAATATAGATCAAACACCTAATCAATTTCATGAAACTCAGAAACGAAACAATGACAAGAAGAGATGTACTTCACTTTTCAACTTATCACAAGAATCCTGAATTATGATGCCACTTTAGCTTTGTTCAGTCTGCTACTTTGAATTCAACACATGAGAGCCTCCAATGTATTAGAAAAATTCTATCGTAATATTAGAAAATTTATTCCACAAAAAATACTTCAAAGAGTGAAGTATTTATACAAATTCTAAACTAGAATATCTTGAAAAAATATCAAGATTGTTTTACAAATATCTCCAACTGTTTTACATAAATAGAAATTAAGTAAAGGACACTAAAAAATAATGCATCTATTTGACACTATTTTTTATGGATAGGTGATGAAAAATAGGAGAATTTGAATTTTATCTCAACTCTTAGTTGATGATGAGGCATCCATGTCACTAACTGTTTCCTTTCTTTGTGCATTATGCTCCAACAATTCTGCAAAATTGGGGTCCAATGATACCTTTTTATTTTTCAATCCAAAATATATATGTAAAGAGTGAAAGAGTTTATTTTATATGAATATTTTTGTCAGATAAACCTCTCTCAGTTTCCTAAATTTATGCTCTAGATGTTCGCAATAGGCTCTGCAACAATATGTGTAAAACAAAGTTTTATAGAGTTGGAAAAATAGGCTGACAAGATGCGCATGTATATTTCATTCTATAATACCTGTGCCCAAAGTGAGATAGGTTTTTGTATATTGATCTCTTAGGAACAAAAACCTCCTTCACTTTTGTAAGCTATATTTATGATTGGCCACAATGTTCTTTGCAAAAAGATGATTTTACAGGAATTTTCTGCAAAAAGTGATTTCCAATATTGTTTAATAGTTCCCAACCCATAATGGTTTTTAGAAACATCAGAGATTTTTTTGTAGTTGGAAATATTAAGAACATAAACCTCCTTCATTTTTTAAAAATTCATCTTTTATTGGTCACAATAATTTCTGCAAAACAATAACTTAAACAGGAATTTTTTGCAAAAATGTTCCTTCTTGTTATGTCTTCATCTTTTAACCTTTTTGTTCTTTTAATTGTTTTTAATTTAACTTTGGATAAAATTAATTTTTGTTGGTGAAATTATTTTCATCTATGTTAACCATTACTGACTCTTTTTTTTAATTTTACTATTTTACCTTGACTACTCTGTAACTTTGTTTTAATTTTCACTCTGACTTTTACCTAATACACTTTAACTCTAATGCCCTTTGACTGTTCTGTTTTCACTATCATTGTGAATTCTGATTTCACTTTTACCATTCAATGTGCACATTTGATCATTATGATATCTCTCTGACTTAATTTTATTCCTCCTTTGTATTCAAACTGTTATAGAATGAAACTTTTGAATTAAAATCTGAGAATTTGGAGTAAACAATTTTGTCAACTAGTATTGAAACTGTTGGCCCAATTTCTTATTCTTATAATAACCTACAAAAATCAAACAATTTTTTAATGAAACAAAGGTCTGCAAGGAGGTGATTGAAGACTTTTTGAAAGACTTGTGCAATGAGATCTGTCTGTGGAGGTTTAACTATGTTTTTTAGGCATTACTTCTGCAAGATTAGACTGTTTGCAGGAGTAATTTTCCTTAATAGAGGGATAATTGAGAAAATTTGGTCAAGGATGTTCTCTTTTTGGTTTTCTGCTCAATCAGGTTTATCAAACTAATTATGAGGCTGTGAAAACTGGTCTAAAGCAGAAAACAGGGGTTTTCTGAGTTTCTTGATAGAGTAATAAGGATTCAGGGTATCTTCAGAGTTTTTTTAGCCTTTTAGATCTTTAAATTGGATTCTTAAACTCTAAAAATTAATAAAATTTTCTTGGAAAAGGAACGTAGAGGATAAAGGGTTTCGCGATTCTTGGTTGAAATGTTGGCTTTAGCAGTTTATCTGGAGCGATGCACAACTCGTCAATAATCTTCACAGGTATATTTTAACAATTTCAAATGTTTTGGGCATAACAATGATAGCTAGGGGCTTAAAAGGCTTTATATAGAGCTTTTTTGACAGTCAGGAGGCAGTGCAGAGGGTTAGAATGCACAATAAGGAAATAATGAATGTTGTTCAAAGGTTTCAACCATACATATTCGTTGCACTTAATCATCATTAAATTTCTGTCACATCAGGTGGGAAGTGATTTTGGAATTTAAATGCAAAACCAAAAAGTGGTTATCGCACAATTTTCAAGTGGTAAGCTGTTTTATTCAAAGCGCACACGATCGAATGAATGTAGGCCACGTGGAGGGGAAATATATCATGAAACCACCCATTTTGCATGCATTTGGAGTTCGGGTGATCGAACACTTTTTCAACTCGATATCGTATATCTACCGTTGGACCTGAGGGATGAATGCGAAGGTTTAGGATTGAATGGGAAGCTGTGATGAAATAAAAGGGTGGGACCAGGGAACTTATATACGCGCAGATGGGTAAAAAAACATTTATATAAGGTTTAACTTATATATTTTTTAATGAATATAGATGCGGGGTTTATATATACGGGGCAAGGGTTTTGATTTTAGTAAATAAGCCTTAGTTTATTTCAACAGAATTTGGGTTACAAGGTATGCAAGGGCGGGGGTAATATATCATGTATTGTCTTTTTTTTTTAAACATTTGTAAAAATGTCTTAATAAAACATATATAGGTGCAATTTATTATATTTATATTGTATTTCAACCTTTCTTGAATAGTTTAAAAACCATAGAGGTAGGATATTTATTTAAAGATATGTTTAAACCAAAGGGCTTCTAATTGGGTTTTTTATTTTTGCACGTGGATAATTAAACATTGGTCTAAAACTTTATAACAGTGGGTTTTTGGGGATATTTAAACATAGGGAATTAATATGTAGGATAAGGTATTTTTTAGGGATTTAATAGAATATGTTAAAAGTTAATATGAAAAGGTATTATGATGTAAAAAAAAGTACATAAAATCACTAAGTAAAATGTAAAAAGTACAACATTGCTCATCTTTATATTATTTCACTAATACTTAGGATAAATGTAGTTTTGAGTGTTTTATGAATGCTTCTGAAGGGATGAAGTTAATTATATGGGATTTTAAGCTTCACTAAGTAAGAATGTATCTTTACTTAGGAAAAGGGGCTTTAATGTATGAATGAAGGAAGAATAATGGTAAAGGGGATTTTATCATAAGGATTCAACAGTTTCCACTATCTAGTCATCAAGCCTTGGGTCTAGTCCCAACAAAAGTCAAAGAAATGCTCTAAGCCTCTTTGACTCGAAGTATAGAATAATGAATACCTACAAGGGGAAGGAAATTAGTGATTTTTGCCCGGTGATGAATATAACATAATTTTTCCCACTTCTTTCTTCCTACCCAACATTACACTAACATTTTTTCTTCCTTTTAGCAGGTACATTTAAGCTTGCTGCCTTGAAACATTTTATTATTTTGAAAGCATAAAACTATCTAATTCTACCTTATTTCATCTGAGGGCTCAGATTAAACTGATGAGCTCCTCACTATTCTCTACCTATCTACTAAATTTTCAAGATTAAACTATTTGACAAAACTTTATTCACTATCTAAAACATGGAAATTGAAAACATGACAAGTCAAGTTTAAATAGTTTAATTCATCATCGATTATGGCATTTATTAACACTCTACCATAATCATTTGCAAAAAGTAAAAAGTAGTGGCATTTGGACTTGCACACTTTCATGTTTTATTTTCACCTTTTTTCTTTTGGGGTATATATTTTTTTTTAAGTCCTTTGATATTTCTTTTAGGACTTTTACCCTTTTTTTGATTTTCTATTTTTTTATTTTTTTACAAAATATGGGAAAACAGCTTGCAGAAAGCAAGGTATGTACATATTTACAAGACTATCAAAATTCAATTCAAAATTATGAATCCTATATTTATAGGACCCTAACAGCAGCTTCACATGGGAATGGCATCTCCTTGTGAGATGTCAAGAACACCGTCGACTAGTAGCCTGATCCTTTGAGCCAATCCCAAACATGCATTTTCTTTCTCATAAAATCTCTATAAATGAAACTCTTGAATTGAATTTAGTCCTTTTTCTGCAAACTGAAATCTAATCTGAAACTAAAATAACATATTGCAATTTTCAAACCAAACTGATAGATCTTAAATATCTTTAGGACCTTCTCCTTAGGTTTAAATCTTAATGAATTATTTCAAAACTAGCTGAAAACTGAATACTGAAAAGAAAGAAAAAATTCTCAGAGATTTGAGCTTATTTGCATTCATCTACCTACTTTAATCTATTGTTAATTTTGTTGAATTAGGTAATACAAAAATTCCAATGAAGCAAGTCAAGTAGTTGTAGAAATGAATGGATAACTTGACTGCTTGGAATCAAACTTGGAAGTATAACTTGATCATGTGTCTTCATAATCAATGATATGATGTGAAATGGAAATTTCTGATATCTTTGATCCTCATAGATTAAACATGTTTTCATACTTGAGCTAAAAATAGTATCCATATAAGTTGCTATAGGATCATCAAAAGCATAATATATGATTTGTGCTTCTAGGCCTTCAATGACTAGTTGCTCAGTTTTATTCCGAATATTAATCCCTGCAACTATTTCTTCATTCTTGTGCTTGAAAGAATAATCACCCTCAAACTGCAAGTCAAAAGGTAGTACAATTTCCTGTTACTTTGGAGAAGGAAGATTTTCCAAGAATTCTTTAGGATCTCTAAAATTATATCACTCAATTTGAGAATGCAAAAGTTTAATTTCATTTTCACATTTTTGAAAAACTATCTCAAGAACATATATTTTAATTTGCGGAGAATATTTTCTTGATTTGAAAACAAGAAAGACAATTGTTAGAAAATATTTATGAAGCTGAAATCCAAATAACTCATCCCACAAACTAGCTAGTGATTTCTCTGTGAAGTTAGCTTGAATTTGGAGAACATAATTATCATGAAACTGATCATACTTAGGCAGATCTTTAGAAGAAGGAATGCCATCAATTATATACATTAGATCATCAGATTGTTTTTCTAGTAATCCTGATATATCTTGATTAGATTGGTTGCATTCTATTTGAAATTCATCATTTTTCTCAATAGGAGTACTATCAAGCAATGGGCATCTTTGGGAAGGTAGAACGACATGAGCATAAACTTGTTCTTTTGTCTCTTCATGGAAAAAAACTTTAGTACATTAATCAACATTAGAATAAGTAGAAACAATTTCTTCATTATGTAAATATTTTGAGGATGGTTGCATGTTTAGAAGAAAATTGATTTCTTCTTTGGTGAGGGGGGGTGGGAATCTCTGAATTCCTAGATTTGAATAACAATTGTTTTTTCTCTTATGTAAAAATTGATCACGAGGTTGAATATTTTCTTTAATTTCATTCAAAACATTATATGAAACATCATTTGTTACTACAGAGGGCCTTTGCAGATCTTGATTCATCTTCTGATCTATTTCATCTTTGTTTAACTACTCTTGATTATTATGACATTTAACTTGAGAATGAAATTTATGGAATTCTTCTAATAAATCTTCAGGATGCCAATTTGCAAAATATTCATCAATATTTCTAAGGTAATGTATAACATATTTAGCTTGATCACAACAATTTTCATCTAATGATAAAGATGGAAAATCTTCTTTGTAATGCTCATAAAATACCTTGTGAAAATATTTTAAAGAAAATAAACTAGCAGGTTTGAGAGCTTCATACAATTACCTTGCTGGTCCTTCTAAGGTTGCCATGAAAAGATTTATGAGGTAATCCTCATGCCAATCACCCTTCAATATCCATAAGTGTATATGAAATTTAATGAGATGTAACAAAGGATCATCAATATTCTCATCTTGAAACATGGGCAAATTTTTATCCCAATTTACCTTTGTTAGTTTGTGTGGAAATCCAGGTATGTGATCTCTGCTCATGGGAGCATACCTACATTTTATTATTGGTTCATCTTGTAAATTAGTCATAAATAAAGGCCACTATATCTATACAACAAAGTTAGATACTTATATAAAATACAATATATATTGAAAAAATTTATTAATGAGAAAGAACATAATGTCTTGGATTAAGATCCAAGTTGAAAGCCTGATCTTTCCATATTTTTCTTTCAGGTTCATTCCTCCAGTGGATTCTTGATTGTGAAATTGATGTGGAGTCACCAGGTAAATGATTTTAACCTTTGTATGTTTGATCAATGTCCGCCATCATAGATCAAATCTGAACCTGTAAAATATTTCTGAAGAAAAGGTCAGTCTTCCCCAGTATGGTCGCGATTATCTTATCACTCAGTAATTTCTCCATGTTCAAGAGAAATAGTTTGAGGTAACCACAAACCTACTTCAAATCCTAGGATCTAGCCTTCCTATAATTCAGAGATGGCTCTCTCTTTAAGATTTATCTTTGTTTTGATATATGTTTTTAGGCTAGTTATGATAGAACAAATGGTTTTGTTTTAAAGGTTTTGGTGGGTAAAATCACTTAGGATTAAACTAGAGAGAGATCTACTTGTCCATCGGGCTATGGAGTCTAAGTCTAGATAGCAGTACTAGAAGGAAAGGCCAAAAGGGTACAAATGTATTCAGGGCAAGGTAGATAACCCTTAGAGATTTTGGGAAATGTTTTTGATGAAATGGTATGATCAGGATAAATGGAAATGAAGGATCCTTTGATCCGGAAAATGGAAGAAGGAGGCAGGGGTCAAATGGGAGTAGGAGCAATGAAGAATTCCTAACACCATAAATCAACAGAAAACATTTAAATGGTAACTTAGTTAAAAACAGGGAGAAAAAGGCTAGTCTTGTAGTAATATTCCTAGTTACACATTAAGATAGATCAAACACATAATTAATTGCATGAAACTCAGAAAAGAAACAATGACAAGAAGATATGTACTTCACTCTTCAACTTATCACAAGAATCCTAAATTATGATGCCACTTTAGCTTTGTCCAGTCTGCTATTTTGAATTCAACACATGAGATCCTCTAATGTATCAGACAAAGTCTATAGTAATCTTAGAAATTTTATTCCACACAAAATACTTCAAAGAGTGAAGTATTTATACAAATTCTAAACTAGAATACCTTGAAAAAACATCAAGATTGCTTTACAAATATCTGCAACTGTTTTACATAAATAGAACTCAAGTAAAGGACACTAAAAAATAATGCATATATTTGGCATTAATTTTTATGAATAGGTGATGAAAAAGAGGAGAATTCAAATTTGATCTCAACTCTTAGTTGATGATGAGGCATCCATGTCACTAACTATTTCTTTTCTTTGTGCATTCTACTCCAGCAATTCTGCAAACTTGGGGTCCAATGATACCTTTGTGTTTCTCAATAAAAAATAGATATGTAAAAAGTGAAAGAGGTTATTGTAGATGAATTTGTTGGTGAGATAAAACTCTCTTAGTTTCATAACATTATGCTATAGCTGTTCACAATCGGCTCTATAAAAATATGTGTAAAACAGAGTTTTACAGAGTCAGAAAAATAGGCTAACAAGATGCACATGTATCTTTCATTTTGTAATATCTGTGCAAAAAGTGAGATAGGTTTGTGTATATGGCTCTCTTAGGAAAAAAATTTTCCTTTTTTTTTTATAAGATGTATTTCTGATTGGCCACAAATTCTCTATAAAATGATGAGTTAACAGGAATGTTCTGCAAAAGTGCTTTCCAATATTGTTTAATATTTCCCACCCAATAACGGTTGTTAGAAAAGTGAGAGAGGTTTTTGTATTTGGACATCTTAAGAACATAAACCCCCTTCATTTTTGGAAAATGCATCTTGGATTGGTCATAATAGATTCCTCAAAACAATAACTTAAACAGGAAATGTTTGCAAAAATGTTCCTTCTTGTTATGTCTTCATCTTTTAACCTTTTTGTTCTTTTAATTGTTTTTACTTTCACTTTGGATAAAATTCATTATTGTTGGTGAAATTATTTTCATATTTGTTAACCAAAACTGACTTTGTTTTTCCTTTTATTGTTTTACCTTGACTACTTTGTAACTTTGTTTTAACTTTCACTCTCACTTTTACCTGATACACTTTAACTCTGACGCTCTTTGACTATTCTGTTTTTGCTGTCATTGTGAATTCTTATTTCACTTTTACCAGGCACTGTGAACATTTCATCATTTTGATCTCTCTTTGAATTGATTTTATTATTTCTTTGTATACAAACTGTTTGTTGAATGAAACTTTTGAATTAAAATTTGAGAATTTGGAGCAAACAATTTTGTCAACTAGTATTGAAACTATTGGCCCAATTTCTTATTCTTATAATAACCTGCAAAAATCAAACAATTTGTTAATGAAATAGATGTCTGCAACGAGGTGATTGAAGGCTTTTTGAAAGACTTTTGGAATGATATCTCTCTATGGAGGTTTAACTCTGTTTTTTAGGCATTTTTTCTACTTATGCAAGATTAGGTTGTTTGCAGGAGTAATTTTCTTTAACAGGGGATAATTGAGCAAATTTGATCAAGGATATTCTCTTTTGGGTTTTCTTCTCAATCAAGTTTATCAAAGGAATTATGAGGTTGTGAAAACTGGTCTAAAGGAGAAAACAAGGGTTTTCTGACTTTCTTGATAGAGAAATAGGGATTCAGGGTATCTTCAGAGTTTTTTTAGCCTTTTAGATCTTTAAATTGGATTCTTAAACTTTCAAAATTGATAAAATTTTCTTGAGAAAGGCACGCAGCGGATAAAGGGTTTCACAATTATTGGTTGAAATGCTAGCTTCAACAGTTTATCTGGAGCAATGCACAGCTCCTCAACAGTATTCACATGTATATTTTACCAACTTTAAAGGTTTTGGGCATAACAATGGCAACCAGGGGCTTAAAAGGTTTTATACAAAGATTTTTTGACAGTCGAGAGGCAGTGCAGAGGGTTAGAATGCACAATAAGGAAATAATGAATGTTGTTCAAAGGTTTTAACCATACATATTGGTCACACTTGATTAGCATTAAATTTCTGTCACATCAGGCAGGAAGCAGTTTCAGAATTTAAACTCAAAACCAAGCAGTGGTTATCACGCAAGTTTTAAGTGGTTAGTTGTTTTATTCAAAATGCACACGATCGAATGAATGTAGGCTACGTGGAGGGGAAAGGTATCGCGAAACCACTCATTTTGCATGCATTTTTAGTTCAGGTGATCGATCACTTTTTCCATGTGATATCGTGTATCTGTGGTTTGATCTGAGGGATGAATCTGAAGGGTCGGCATTGAATGGGAAGGTGCGATGAAATAAAATGGTGGGGAACTTATATACACGCAAGATGGGTAAAAAACATTTATATAACGTTTGACTTATATATTTTTTAATCAATATAGATGTGGTGTTTATATATACGGGGCAAGGGTTTTGATTTTATTAAATAAACCTTAGTTTATTTCAATAGAATTTGGGTTACAAGGTATGCAGGGGGGGCAATATATCATGTATTGTCTTTTTTTCTTAAACATTTGTAAAAACATTTTAATAAAACATATACAGGTGTAGTTTATTATATTTATATGGTATTTAAACCTTTTTGAATAGTTTAAAAACCATAAGGGTGGGATATTTATTTAACGATATGTTTAGACCAAAGGGCTTCTAATTGGGTTTTTTATTTACACACGTGTATAATTAAAATTTTGTCTAAAACTTTATAATAGTCTGTTTTTGGGGATATTTAAACATAGGGAATTAATAAGTAGGATAAGGTATTTTTTAGGGATTTAATAGAATATGTTAGAAGTTAAAATGAAAAGGTAGTATGATGTAAAACAAAATACCTAAAATCACTAAGTAAAGTGTAAAAAGTAAAGAATTTCTCATCTTTATATTATTTCACTAATACTTAGGATAAATGTAGTTTTTTAGGATTTTATGAATGCTTCTAAAGGGATGAAGTCAATTATATGAGATTTTAAGCTTCACTAAGGAAGAGTGTGTCTTTACTTAGGAAAAGGGGTTTTAATGTATGAATGAAGGATGAATAATCGTAAAGGGGATTTTATCATAAGAATTCAACATTTTCCACTATCGAGTCATCAAGCCTTAGGTCCGGTCCCAAAATAAGTCAGAGAAATGCTCTGAGCCTCTTTGAATGGAAGTATAGATTACTGAATACCTACAAGGGGAGGGAAATTAGTGATTTTTTTGGGGTAAAGAATATTACATAATTTTTCCCACTTCTTTCGACCTACCCAACATTACCCTAACAATTTTTCTTCCTTTTAGCAGGTGCCTTTAAGCTTGCTACCTTAAAACATTTTATTCTTTTGAAAGCATAAAAATACTTAATTCTACCTTATTTCATCTGAGGGCTCAAATTAAACTGATGAGCTCCTCATTATTCTCTACCTATCTACTGATTTATCAAGATTAAACTTTTTGACAAAACTTTTTTCACTATCTCAAACATGGAAATTGAAAACATGACAAGTCAAGTTTAAACCAGGGAAAATTTTAGGGGCGAATCTTAGACCATGGGCGAAATTTAAGGGATTTCCTATTTTTAAGGGGCGAATTTTTTAAATTACACCCATTTTCAATAGTTAAAATAATTAACCCAAAAAATATTTAATAAATAAGTTATTATTATATTTTAGCCCATAAAAATATAGGGCGGATAAACCTTTCTAGCCTGATTCGCCTGGTTTGTTTGGAAAATTTTATTCAAATCGCCTGATTTTTAGAAATGGGACTGGTTATGTTGGACTGGTTTCGCCCTCTCAATTTCTTGAAAATCAAGCCCAACCTTGAATTTTCCCTGTATTTAAAAGTGCAAGGGTTGGTAGTTTGTTCTTCTAGGATTAGTTTGTGCTGCATTTCAGGGTATAATTCCAGGGTAGAACAAGGTAGATAAAATTGTTTGGATAAATTGGGCTCTCTGTACTAGGGTTTTCAAAATCCAATTTATCATTCGTCGGCCTTACCGGTCCAACTAGTTTATTGTTTATAATTTATCGGCTAGGTCGTTAAAGGGCCATGGAGTCTACTTGAAAAATTCTATGACATGTAACGATACTATAGGTGGTGATCGATTTGCGGCCCATTAACAGAGATTGAGATCAGAAAAACGAGAAGGGGCAGTTCTATGCTCAGCTTTTCATATTATGTTACTTGGAGAATGAAAGAATACTTCAATGTTATTGGTTATGTTCTGATAAATAAGATATATTCACTGAGAGAATCAACTGCATGATAGATAAATAAAATTGGTATACACTTTGAAATGGGTTGGTGGAATGCGTCAATGGAATCAATGGCCCTTCCCATTTTGAGTTGCTTAGAGAAAGCAATAAATATATGCTATCTATCTTTCCTGGTGCAGCACCTTAGTTGTGGATTTCGACCCAAGGTACGAACATGACGATGAGCTCTGCATGAAAATTCCATGAATCTATTAGGTGGAAAGCTTCTCAGAATTTTTTTTTATTGTGTGTCATAGCCTGTGTAAAATTGCTTCGTAAGAATTTGATGGAACTTATTTTTTTGATGTTTTTCTAGACTGATCAGGTTGGGGTAATAGGAGAATAGCGTCCATACTACTGTGGATTTTTCCTTGGTGTCCATGCCTTCACAAGAGAGTGTTTATTCAACGTACTTATTTTTTGGTTATATGACGTCTAGTTACAAGTTATTTCCTTCCATGATTTACTTATGCTCTACAAAGTCTGTGTTCAATTCTAGCTTGAAATATCTGGTATTCCGTTGCTCTTACTGTCGTTCATCTCTTTGTTATTAATACTCTTTCAAATGTTAAATATCTTGCAGCAGTTGTTACCTTTTTATTTTTCATATTCTGGATTGTTGTAGCTTTCTGATCTTTAGATACAGTTCCGGATTTTAAATTACAGAATTTTTTTTTTCTTCAGATATCAGTTATGATAGTAGAATTCTTGTTTGGTTCATAATAGTGGTATCGTAGCCCTAATCGATTAGATTTTCAGTCACAGTTTATATTATAGACTAGGCTCATATCATATCACTGGTCTCAGAGCCACTTTCTTGGTCTTTTGGGAGCAACAACAAAAATGATAGATTTCCCTAAAGAGAGGTAGAGTAATAAATATCCAGGTTTATGTGAATTTAATAATGAAAACTCTCATGAAGAATATTTTCCAAAATTTCAAGGTTTATGTGAATTTTATAACCAAAAATCTAGGAAATAATGTTTTCCAAAATATGTCAGATTTATGAAGAAGGTTATAGGAGATTGCCTGTAGAAATTGAAGATGTTATGAAGGCTAATAGTGAGGATGAAAATTTTTCATTGAATGGAAAAGATATCGAAGATCCTTACCTTAGGAATAATTCTTCCTACATGAGGTACATTGTTTTGGAAAATCGATAGGTATAGTTCACTCTCGACAATGCATTACTTAATTTTGGTATCAACTGAAAGGAGCAGAGTATTGAAGGTTCAGCATGGATTTTGGGTGTCAATAGTCTTGAGACATCCCCCTAGAAAACATCAAATTAATTATTCCCTTTGGAAGATCTTATGAAAAGAACGACTTAACATCAAATTCTGAAGAACTCTCAGCAATAATATCATTTAAATTGTTAATAAATTATTAGCCTACTATCCCTTTTCACCAACATGTTATTCATTCTTGGATTTTAGAGAACAACTGATTATTCATAGAAAGTATTGCATGTGCTTCAATGATGGTTTTCTAACATATTTTGGTTTAGCAGAGGGATTTTTTATAATTCAAAACTATTGATTTTTGTAGTTTGGGCAGGTACTTGCACAAGCCTTGTGTCTAGTAGTGCAAAAGTTGTCCAGAGTCTCCATAGAACACTTGATCTAGTGTGAGGAAGTTTCTGATGTAACTTAGCCTAAGTTTAACTTAGAAAAAAATTTATATTAGTTTGTTGGCTTATTGAGCTAAAAGAAAATTAGGAAAAGTAAAGTAATTTAATTTAGTAAGTTTTAATCTTAACTGTTGATCTCAAGTGAGGTGAGATCTAATCTCATCCATCAATCACTTTGAGATTAAGGTTTTAGCTCAATGTAAAGTTATAGAAAAAAAATAGGGAGAGGGAGAAGACACGCTATACAACGACACTAGCTTTAGGAGGAGGAGTGTGATACTCTAGTGTGTTGGGCCAGAGGAAGGTGCAAGGAGCAGTGAGGGAGATAGATCTAGATCAATTGAGGAAGGGCGTGATCAAGTGGATAACTCTAGGTTTATTTTTGTATATGTAATTCCTCAGTTGGGCCATTATCCTAGGACGAGAGCCCAAGTAGGTTCAGATTAATTTATTAAAGAGGAACTGTGATTAAGCAAAAATATATGTCATATGTGATTGATATTGGTTGTGTAATTGCACTTCCATTGAAATTTTGTTAGGAACATAGTTGTGTGTTTATTCACTAAGTTTAATGTTAGCAATTAAATGTCAAGGTCTTGGGTTCATAAACTAACTTGTTTTCATTCTCACGCGCGTATTAAGAGCACTTAAATACGTCCATCATCTTAAGTTCTAAAGATATATTTTGATCAAATTCTCAAGTAATTTCTTCTATATTGGATATATTAAATCTTTTAGAGTTGTTTGAAACATTTTCACTAACCAAGCTTTTGCACCTAGAATCTCATCCCTAATCTATACAATTGAAACCTCCCAAATAATAAAAGATGAGATGATTTTAGTAATGTTCAAAAAATAACCATGAATGGGTCAATGGCACTTTAGGAACAAAGATGTGAGATAAAAATAGGGGCATAGAGGTTGCTCCTAGAAAAACATGTAATAAGCAAAACTACCCTATTTTGTAAAAGACCTAGTCTACAACATAAAAGCATGGAAAGGAGAAACAAATCAACAACATTATCAAGGGGATGTCTCGTGTAGGGGGTAATCCACCTCTCTTGATGAAATCTATTCTATCCTTAGAATTCATATGGAAGAAACTCATGAGAAACCTCTAGCTAAAGAAACTAGAATAATGATAACTGGTCTAAGATATCTCATTGTCAAGGTGTTTCACCTTGTGCCCAAGATCTGGGGAGGTGTCTTTGATGTTGGTGCAGTATAAGTTATCTTATGATCCAAGGCAACATGTCCACAAGGGTTTAGTTGGTCAAGTGTAGATGGCCTCCCAAGGTATCACAACTCTGATGGTTGAAATATGCCTATAAACTGGTACCCCTAGCTATTGGAGACATGAAAAATAAGTTATAATTGACACAATAGGGTCCAATCTACATTGTAGTAGGAAAAATGAACAAGATCCAAGTCCGAAGGCCTCCCTCGTGTAAAGTGCCAAACATCTCTAGTCCTAAAAAGTAGAAGAAAGTGGATATGGAGTTCGAGGACTCCCAAAAGATAATAATATTGTCCTTTGATCTCATTGCAGAGGAACCCTTGAAGATGAAGTGCTCCATATTTTCCTTTGATCTCATTGCAGAGGAACCGTTGAAGATGAAGTGCTCCTCTATCTTAGTGTCATGAGGATCAAGTTGGAAAATCCTCTTCCTAGAATATGGTAGCCAGTTTCAATGCAAAGACAATGAGAACCAACCTAAAACTTCCCAAAGGGGATACAAAGATTATGCATCCGATGCTAACGTACATGTAAAGGAGTCAAACGATAAAGTTACCTCTCAACTGAAAAAGTGCTTTACATAGAAGGCCATCTTGGAGTTTGCATATTTGATGCCAGAAAGGCATCCACATTTCTTCCCACAAATTTTCTCTTTCCTTGGGATTGCTGCAACATAATTATACAATATTGTACAAAAATAGTTGTAGCATTGTAATTCTATTGCTAATCATGCTTTCGTTTGTGATATATCTTACATACTTTAAGGGGATTAGTTTCCTTCCATATATCTGACATTCTGCTGCATCTGCTCCAACAAACCATATTTTTCTTAATAACCACATTCAATGTATTGTTCTATCTAGATTTTCCTTTCTTAGGCATTTTGTAAACTACTATAATAAGGATTCCAAGCTCTAATCAATCTCCTGAATTTTTCTGTAAGCTGTTGAAAGGTCTCTAGCGTTCCATTCCAAAATTCTATTAATTCATAGCATTGAAAATGTAAAATGGAATAGCTAACTCTGGGGGGCCATGATTATCCCTAATTACTATGCCATGGTTTTCTTCTTAGACCATAGACGATTTTTCTACTAGGTCCATATCCATACTCTATATCCACTGAAAATTTATGCATTGTGCAAGATTTTTTATCTTCCTTCTCTGCACCTTGTATGCCCATTGTGAAAAAGATGTCTTCTACAACCCTATCTGAATTTGTGGTTTTTCCAGTTGTAGGTCACAATGATTCAAATGATTACCCATGTTTCTTGTATTATAAGACAATTTGATTATAATAAATCTCTTAATGGCCTCAAAATTCAGCTAGTAGATTCTCTTTTCACAGTGACTACATTCCACCCCATTTCATTGATCAACTTGGAGGGACTTATTGAAAGCCTAAATGACTACTGTTATCATCTCATGTTTGAGCCCTTTGACATTTATCTTCACTCCATGTTCATGGATAAAAATTTTGCTACTACACCAAGTGATATACAGATCTTTTCTTCAAAGCAAGTAGGCAAACGACTTATTATTTTAACGAGCCTTGTTTATGTTTAAATCTTCAGATTACTCAATCTATTGACAACTTTACATTTATGATTCAGAATCTTTGTAACTTATAAAGTGTTCAAATAATGATATACATCTAGTACGTAATTAAATTGCAAGTGGGAGAACTGCATTTACTGTGTGAAAATATATGTGCTATAGAAGAGAATCTGGTTTAACAAAAAGAAAAACTTATACATTCAAAAAGCCTCAACCACAACAACGTAGGTACACTTCAACAAAGCTGAGGGGCGGAATTTATTTCCAGAAGTATGCTTCCCACCTCTATTTTGAATTTAACATTTTGAATATGTTTTTTTTTCCAGAGGACAATGCAATAATTTAGTGCACAGGCATCATCCCTGCACATTTACCTGTTTTGATTAATTATTGTATAAAAAGTATCTGCATGACAGGATTCCCACTTTTCCTTTAAACCTTCAAAAATTGATTCCTTCCTTGATTTCAAAACATGGTGAACGTCCATACTACCACCTTGAAATTAACATCAACAATGCCGCCTGTGACCTTGTAACACTTCCTTGCAAAATATATTTTTTCTATGTTACACTAAAGAAAACAGCCTGAAGGAAACTATTATAAAGTACAAGATTTGATGTAGAAGTACAACTTCGTGTGCCACTTTCATTTTAAATATTTACTCCACAAAGCAGTTGGAAAGTTTTAAGAACTCTGCAACATTCTCAATTCAGGTCATTTGTAGATCAAATACAAAACCCAATATACAGATGAAAAATCACTTTTCTCATTCACATCACAGAATAACTGGGGGGGTCCATCTAGCTAATTCTCTAGAAAATATGTATCGAAATTTGAAATTGTAAGGCAGCCATTCAATGCTTTTATGAGGCTTGTTTTGTGAAAATTTTCTTATAGCATTTCTTTGTGCTTCAGGTAGAGACTGGCATGCCACATGCACAAGCTTGGATAAACTCAGAGATGATTCACGAGAAAAGCCTTCCAAAACTCTTGGAAGCAGAATTTTGTTTTCCTTCCTAATACTGATGCTTGCTTGAAGGTACTCTTATTTTGCAACTTCAAGCTCTTGGTAGACATTATTTTTTGTGTAAACACATACCTGCAGGAGCCACCGATATCAAATAAATGATTACAGACACAAAATCCTCGCAAAACAAAAAGACTAGCACACTAATATCCTCATGACTGTAAAAAGGGAAAAACTTTAAAATAGCAAGACTGCCTTTCTCTATAGAAGAAAGGTTAAAGTGATTTGTAAATTACATAGCAACCTAAAGCCTCTTAACAATTTATACATTCCATGTGATATTTCGTGGCCTTCTAAAGACTCAGAGCTCCATGACATCAGCAGCAATGGGGCTATAATAACTCATGACAATAAAACATTTTAAGCTTTTCATTCACAGTTTCTCACCATTTCTTCAGAATCAAAAAGTTGAAATAATGTATACAATGACAGCATTGGCATGATAATCTTGTCACAGAGATAAAAAATTATGAACGCAATAAAGTTCACAAAAAGTTCCTCAAATGTCAGATCAACCACATCTATTCTGGAATTGAATAAGAATCAACTATTCTAAAAAGTATAGTTCAAAATTCAAATAAGCGGTGGGCCTACATGAATATATAAACAAATAATGCAATAAAAACCAATATCTCAAGCAGACAACTTCAACTTTTAGTTTCCATTACCCTGACAAAGCCTTTGCAGTTCAAACAAATGGACATAATGTCCTACTCAAACCATACATTATGCAAGAAAATAAATTTCACTAGGAGATGATACTAATTTCAAGTTTCAACAACCCTTACAAAGTCCCTGTAGGGTTCCAACACAACTAATTCCAAAATATGATATCAGTGCAATATAGCAGGTCAAGAAGATAGGTTTGATTTGACTAGAAACACATCTATAAGATTTGAGCATGTTAACATACTTAGTTTTTCAGTAGGCAACAAAACTTGTCAGTGTGAAACCTTGCTGAAGCTATTGCAAGTATCTGAAACAGTTGGTGCCTCAAGTAAAACCTGCTAGATATTCCCTCTCAAGTATTCTTGTGTTACAGCAGAATCTCAGCAATATCTTAATAAATCCAAGTATTTCCAAGGGGGAACCAAGCTTCTACTCTGCCAGATAGCTCTTGGTTTTCAGGTACTTCCCTTATACCTTCAAGCTTTTGGTATTCAGGTACTTCCCTTGTGCCTTCAAATCCAGGAAAGTTGCATTCAATCAACCAGAAGTAGTTTAACCTCATACTCCAGGAGGAAGCATGTTAGCATGATTACCAAGCAAACTGTATAGTGTTCACTGAAATTTTACATTTTCTTCTCTTATCTAACTGTTAGCTAAGGGTTTGGCTTTCTTCAGAGAAACAATATGCAAAATTCCTAGAAACAAGCTATGTAATCTCAACGCAAATGTGCACTTATATTTCTGGGATCAAGGAAATAAAGACTCAGCTTCTTATTACTTGAGACTACAAAAATACTAGAGCCAATTTTCTTCCATGATAAACATGTTTATTAATTCTAGAACTGAATATTGGGATTGATCATTTTAGAGCCCAATTTACTCAAAATCAAACTAAAAATCCTGGCATAACAATATTTGAAATGGTTTGCAAAACATAATTTTGCAATCAATTCATTTAGCTCTTTCAAAAAAGACAACTCAAGTAGAGTCAATTTTAATAAAGTAAAAGGAATGTGTTTTTGGTTCCCCCCCGTCTCTATCTCAGCCCTTCTATACATCCCATCCCACAAGTAAATATATAAAACAAAGAAAAAGGGAAAATGAAAAATCAGTTATTGCACTATTAGCTAAAGAGTTTACAAAATATACAAAAATTCCTAGGGTATAGTGAAATTGTGTATCAAAATGAAAATATTGCATATGAATAATAAAATAAATTCTAAGAATGACCATTTATTTGGTTTCCTGATTGTACCGCTGGATCAGAGGAACTCCTGGAGCAAAGTGCAAAACACACAAGAAGTATGATGAATGCACACCTACTGCTGCATTACTTGGTTCTGTTACTCTGGGAGCACTATTGAATCTGAATACATGGCTTATTATTGTGAGGCCTATTGGTTGTTGAAGCTCTTTGAGCACGTTCTTATTAACTCAGATGCAAGAATTGTATAGAATTTACCTTGAATGAGAGACAATCACACTACTATTATCTCTTGACAAGAATAGGGTGATAGTCTCACCTTAATCAGCAGTAAACCTTGCTTCGAATTAATATCTTTTCAAAGATGGGTTCTTGGTCTAAGTAAATTTGGTATCTATGCATCAGACAATAATACATATGTCAATCAATCCTTTTATACATGTGCAGCCAAAATCTTGGTATGTAAGTGACATTTAGACAACATGTATGTGACAATTTGACAATAAATGTATGCAATAGATATGATTGGACAAAAGTGGAACAGTGGTATGATGAAGGAAGAATACCAGTAAGATAATTAGCAGAAGTGGATGTGGAAAAATGATAGTATTCGTAGAAACAATGGATTGAAAAAAGCCACTGGCAGTAATGATATGATTTAGAATGCAATCCTGTGACATATGGCAGAAAATGGAACAACAACACATATACCTTCTCAGTTATATATGGCATTAATTCTAATGGCTTCTTAGCATATTCAATTTTTTTTGTCCTGCATTATGTATAAGATCATTACAGTACAGTAGCAGTATGTTGTAGCCTCAGTAAATTGGTGACAATTTATATAGAGCTTTGTTCACAAACGAATTTGCGAAGAAGACAGATGTAACCATTGGATAGATTATATACTATGAATAAGCTACAAAGATCTGCTAGTAAAATAAACTACAGGGGTGTAGCGCACTTCAAGCTTTCATGCTTGAAGAACTCCAAGAAGAATAAGAACATGACCCTTTGGATCAGTTCTTTATAATAACCCTTATTAGCATGAAAAAGGTACCATGAAGAAAGTGCATGAAAAATTCTATGTCTTGACAAGAAGAAATCCTTGACTTTGACATCTTGATTGCATTGAGCCAAGATCTCACGAAGAATTTTTTTATAGATATGGATGTTCAAATAAAGTCATCTCATGGATTGGATAATTTGATGCATAGCAAGGCTTCAAAGGGAGCTATAAAATCCATCATGAATTTTCTTGCCCAATATTTTTTTTATAACAACTGAGTATGATGGCTCATATCTGTGTTACATTAGAGGCTAAAAAGAAAGTATAAGTTAAATATCTAAAGACCTAGCCCTGATGCACTTAAAGATATGATGAGATGGAGAAGTTGTTGATCCCTAGAGCTCTTGATAAACACCTATCATATGTCTCTATGTGGATCTATACATAGGGGATAGTTTCTTATTGAGATATCTCTATGATGCTATTACTTATGGTCATAAATTCACTGTCGGGATATAAGATTCCATGGATATTCTAATACAAGCTTAGTTGGCAGTATGATGAATGCACACCTAGTGTTATATTACTTGGTTCTGTTACTCTGAGAGCATTATTGAATATTAATACATGGCTTATTATTGTGAAGCCTATTAGTTTTTGAAGCTCTTTGAGCACGTGCTGGTGTAGTAGAGAGTTTGTTACCATCATCATCAAACTGCTATACATACACATGAACAGTATCATCTCAAAGCTGGGCATCACTACATTCTGGAAGGAGAAGCATTGCTAGGTTGTAAACCTCAAGACTAAGTACCAACAATGACGACCTCATCTAGTAAGGGAAGGATGGAAGAAACATCCAAAGGATAGGATGTAATAGTTGATGAAGTAATCCCTTTAGTCTTGACTCCCCATAGACTATTAAAAAACTAGAAAGGATGAACTCAGAAGAGTTTGACATTTGTATAGGTGGACCAACCCAAGATGGAGATGTGGAAAGGTTCACTAAAACCAGATGCAAGTCATCAAAAAGCAACCCAACAAGAGAAGAAGAGGTATGTTCCATGGATACATGTTGAGAGTCATCACCAAAAAGGAGCTATAAAAGAGATCCTAGTAGTCACCATGAAAAGGCTCATCAAAGATAGCATCAGGATGCTTAGTCACTTGGTGAGAGGGGGGGTCATAGAGATGATACCCCTGAAACGTTTCATAGTAGCAAACCAAATTCCTATGAGGATTCTAATAGACAGGTGATATATGTCATGTCTTTCATGATACAAGTGCGTCCATCCAAAGAACCTAAAATGTGAGATAGAGGACTTCCACCCATGCAACTAATATGTTTCTGACCTTAATTTTTCATCAAGGAATAATTTGGGCTGGTCATGGAGACAATATTATCTAGAAAATATTTAAAGTTGTATATCGTCACACCATTTTAAATACCATGGGGAGAGCACTGTTATTTCCGAAGTAGTGAGCTATGAAATTACCAGTTAGAGATTTGATGTCTCAAACAATTATAGGAACATATGATTTTAATTTTTGGTTTAATATGGTTGTTGGTAATCCAAATATTTTAATGAGATATTGAACTTAGGTGTTGGTCAAAAATCCTATTTCACTGATCTCAAATACCACTAATCTCAAATACTAGGCTATCAATTGGGTCTACTATGGAGGAGGTCAACGAATATATCAGTGCTATCCCAAGGATACGATCACACACTAAAATTTGGATGGAAAATTACAGTCAACAGATTGATTATCATTCTAGGAAGAGGCTCGGATAAGGGTACACAGAATCTTGGTGTAATTGTTGATATTACAATGCATACTAGAGTAGAGAACTTAGGAAAAATTTTTGTGATGCCACAGTGAAATTCCCTCACTGTCTTGGTACTATATCACAGTAAGGATCTCATTGTAATTAGGTGCCACCGTGGTTAATTGATATCACAGTTTGGTGACTATCTCATTCATGATGATTCTAGAGTCTTGGGCCTTGGCAACATGATGCCATAGATCTCGGTTCTATCCAATTCATGGTGTTTCTGCAATCTCAACGTTATCCCAAGGATAAAATCCCAATGCTATCTTAGTGCTATTCCAAGGATAAGATCTCAGTGTTATATCAGTGCTATCCAAGGATAAGATCTCAGTGCTATCTGAATGTTATCCAAAGTGATGTCTCAAATAATTATAGGAACCCATGATTTCACTTTTTGGTTTAATATGGTTGTGGGTAATCCAAATATTTTAATGAGATATTGAACTTAGGTGTTGGTCAAAAATCATGTTTCTCTGATCTCCAATACTATGTTGTCAATTGGATCTATTGTGGAGGAGGTCAAGGAAGATGAGATTGTTCATCATCAACAGCAAGATGTGGAAATTTCGGTTCTATATCAGATACCTATGGGTATTTTGGAAAGGGTTGAAGTTAGTGGTTATGATAGATTGTTATCATTGAGCAGTGATAAGGGGTTTTATAGGTATTATCTAGTGGCTTTATAATGGACCAAGATCATCCTAGGAAATGGCCATTATGTGAGACCATTAACAATCACAGAGCGTAAGGAGGCAAGAAGATTTCATCCCTAATAATAGGAATTTTTTTTTCTAATATTGATAGAATGCATTCTGAGGAATTATTATTTCTAGAAGAATCTAGAAACACTAAGTATGGCTTCATTTTGACCTCATATTGTGGAGTAGGTCATGGAAGATGATGTTGTTCATCATCAGCAGTAAGATGTGGAAATTTCGGTTGTAGATCAGATACCTAAGGGGATTTTGGAAAGGGGTGAAGTTAGTGGTTATGATAGATTGTTATCATTTAGGAGTGATAAGGGGTTTTATAGGTGTTATATATTGGCTTTATAATGGACCACATTCATCTTAGGAAATGCCCATTATGTGAGACCGTTAACATTCACAAAGCTCTAAGGAGGAAAGAAGTTTTCCTGGTATGCAGTGTAAATCTTGTTTTACAAACATTACCTACCACCTCCATATATGCTCAGCCAATATTGGCAAATTTTCATAAAATTACTCAAATTGAAGGTGTTAATTTAACTCCCACAATGACTTTGTATACACTGTCATTTAACTCCACCAAACTGCAACTCGCTGTCATTTGAAATACAATGCCTTTTAACTCTTCTCACTTTTCTTGAATTATCCCACCTGCCATCTGCAACATGAATGCTTAATAGAAGTTCATAAAATTCAGAATCTCCAGGCTCTAAGTTGCAAAGGTGTTCCACTTTAACTCACCTACATAAAAAAATCAATGAATTTAGGATGCATCAAACAAGGAGCTACACAACAGGATCAGGTTATAATGTCATGTTTCTTATTAAATTCTTGAGTCTATCTGAAATAATATGCGTGACCAAGATGATCAAATATGCAAAAATAATATTTCTGGCACAACACTTCTGAATTTTGTTGTATCAATTTTTTCCATCTCTCTTCATCGAGTCTTGGATGACTGTGAGTACAAAAAATTAAAAGAGATTAAATTGGTAAAAGAGATAAATATTTACATCCTTATACTCGTTACAATAGATATAAATTCAACATCAAGTCTAAGAAACTTCTAAATCCATGTTGATGTTAATGTGGTATTAGCACCAACTACGGTCAATACTCCGAATTAAATTAATTCTTTGTTAGAAAGGAAAGAGGGAAGTGTTGTTAAGATTCTAAAATAAATTAATAGAACAATAAAAATGTATCAAAAAAGGTGGCATATCCTTCAAAAATAAAATTAGTTATCTAGGTTGAAGCACAAACACCTAGCTATAGAACTCTATAAAGGAGGTCGCTGAAGATTCCAAAATACATTAAAAGAAAAATTAAAATTAACTAAAAAGTAGACATATCCTTCAAATACAAAATTAGCTATCTAGGTTGAAGCACAAACACCTAACTATATAACAACACAAAGGAGACCGTTGAAGTATGTCAAGTGGAGGGATGGAATATTGGGAGAAAAAGATCAGATTAATGAAACATATCAAAGGTTTATGTTGAGCTTAATATTTAAATATCTGAAGGGTATGGATAGCCTAAAATAATATTCATATCATCGACCTTTGGAGAGTTAAATTCACATAGCAATCGGTCATATTTTTTATGGTTTCTTAAAAAGTAGCCAAATGGTGTTATAACAAGGGGATATGTTGATGAAAGATAAATAATCAACTAGAAGAGCTTGAATGTTTGTTATTTAATTGTAACCGGCCTCGAAGTTCAAAATGGGTAAGAACCAGAATATTTTCATGCTATATTTATTCTTTGCGCCAACGGAAGAAAGGTGCTTGATAGTCCAGGGTGGGGGAGATCCCCATATGTGGTTGTGTCAATAATAATAAAAAATTAAAAAAAAAAGATTTGGCGTCTTATTTATTTAAAGACTTCACCATAAAATAAAAATGAAATGACATCATATTTATTTCAATTTCTATATTTAAATTTTATGCAACTGTAAACTAACATAAATCCATCTTATCCTTGGATTTATTAAACATCGGTAGGGATGAAAAGGGCAAGGTGAAAACATCAAATATTTTTTCTTGCACTAATGGATATTGTTTTAACTAAAATTAGGGGATAGTAGTTGTACCTATACAACTTGTTACAACAAAAAAATGGGAGAATTATATCAGCAATACTCATATCCGTCCATCTCCATCTCAAGATGGGCAGGACGGTGAATTTGTTTTTCACAAAATCCATGCTCTAAGTTCTAACATAGATACTTGGAAACTATTTTACAAACTAATTATATAACAAGATACATAGATATATCAAACCTAAATTTTCAATAGGCCTCAAAGGAAGTATCCAAACTTGGTGAGCAAGGATTGTAATCCCAATGCTTTGTTCCATTTAGATTCTTGTTCTTGCATTTATTTCCCATATTTTATCCCTCTCATGATTGGTATAGAGCTTAATGTTTATTTAACTACACTTTCATAAGTGATAGTTCTAATGTCTTCCTTTATTACCCCTAGGCTAAGGGAAAATATTCCCTCACTATCTCTAATCAGTGTTCCTCCCATGGATTATAAATTCGTTGTTTCACCATTTTTCCCCTGTATTTCTTCTCCATTTTTGCATTTTTTACCTTTTTTATTTTTGCACTTATCTTCTTCCTATCAATATTCTAAGGACTTCTCATGGCTCATTTCCCACTCCTCGCTCATAACCATTACAAGAAATACTCATTATGAGTTCATCACTTCGTCACATGTAGGATTTCTACCTACCACCTGTGCTAAACCTAATTGGCTTTATATTCCTTATATTCCATATAAGGAATATACTTATAAGGAATATGTTGTTTTTGGTTCTTGATGGATTGCTTAACAAGGCTTCAAGTCACTACAAGAAATAATCATTATGAAATTTGCTAGCCCTTTACAAAGCCTTTATTATTTAGTGAAAGATTCGCTAAGATCTTACAAGATTTTATAATTCAGTGAAAATTTCTCCATGATTTTACAAGATAATCTAATTTGGTGAGAGATTCCCCAAAAAATATATATATACATATTATATTATTGATAAAATCGCCTTCCATTTTTCATATCTATCATGGGGATTCACCCATTTATTATACTTATAAATTTAGGGGGGTTCTTAAAATTTTCCGTGGTTTAAACAGTTTAACTCATCATGGATTATGGCATTTATTGACACTCTACCATAATCATTTGCAAAAAGTAAAAAGTAGTGGCATTTGGACTTCCACACTTTCATGTTTTATTTTCATTTTTTTTCTTTCGGGGTCTATATATTTTTTTTAAGTCCTGTTGTTCCTTGAGAAACAATTCCTTGCTGTGTACAGGAATCCATGCTCAAGACATTAAAGATTATGTCACAAAATGTAAATCTGTCTCTGTTTATTAAAACCTTTAAATATTAATAATATATTTCCCAAATATCAAATCTTTATAAGTTCTGCAATGCCATGTTCCCTTTATATTGAAGTGAGCGAATGGAAGACGAAGAAAGAAAAGGATTTTCATTTTTCATGCTGCTTATAACAGAAACTACCATAATAAAATCCTGAAGAAGTGAATAACAAATAAGCTAAAGTAGAGGAGCGCCCATTAAGGATATTTAACTCTTAGATACATAAATATCAAGAGACCTACAGCTCTAATCACCCTACTTTATTCACAGATATGGAAATGAAATGAAAACCCAAAAAACTCTTCAACACAAATGGAATAATGGAAGCTTGCAAAACTTTTTCATTCATTCAATATTGTTCAGTACAAAATTAGCTTTCAAGGTCCAAAACTCAGAACCTTCTTTCTCCTTCAAAATGTCTTTAAATACAATCTGAACCAAAATGGTTTCCAGTTATAAAACTGATTCCAACTAACTGTAACTGCTTAAATACTCTCTGTAGTGGAGGTACATGCCTCAGAAACATTTTATTACATTTACATGACTTCATTTAAAACATAATAAAATATGATAACTCCTAATCTAAGGGAACTGATGTTCCTGAAATAGTGGCTGACTCAATGACTATTTGCGGTTGAACGGCTACTTGTGGTTGTTTGGCTGGAAATCCCTTTTCTGTGTCAATAGAAAATTTCTTGCATTCCTTCCAGAGTTTATCTTGAGCTATCGGAGAGTTCTTATAACGATGATATTCCAGTGTAAAGGAAACAACTTGACTGTGAGTAAGGTTACTTGTGAACAATGTCTTCACCATCCATAGCAGAAGGAAATGCCTTTGTAAGAAATTGAATACTGTTTCTCCCTTCAATATCTGTGTCTTCTCATGTCGGCCATCTGCTCTGCTTTTTGCAAATATCAATTGATCCTCATAAAATTTCCAGGACATAATCTCCCCTCCCTCCTTCCAGCATGAGGGCAAACCTGTTCTCATCAACTTGTCAAACGAAATATCAAATTTCTTAACTATCTCTTTAATTCCCTGTAACCGTTTCTCTGAGGCCTTTAGAAGGTCATTTTTAATGATAATTTTGTTTACCTCTTCAACATAGTAGTACCTATCCTATATCCCCATTTCTCTCAACTCTTCATCTGTCTTGGCATTAATAAAATTTATGAATTTTTTGGCCCAATTTGATCTTTTAATATCGGCCTGCTTCTCTGATAATAACTCCTTTTCATGCTCTGAAATAATGTTTTTCTCTCTGACAATTATATTCATGGAATCCCATTTTGACTGCATTTATGAAATGATCTCGTTCCAGATGAGATCCTTAGCTTTGATAAGGGAAATATTTCCCTTCAATTTCTCCTTGCGCTCTTTGATTTCTTCCTCAGCTTTTTGTAGCTTCTGCTCGTACTCATTTGACTTTCCTTCCCATCCTTGCATCATCTTAAGAACTGTGGCCAATTCAGACTGGGCTTTTTTACAATCTCTCTCCGCCATCTTTAGTTCTGTGTTTAGCTGAACCACCTGGGCTTCAGGATCAGCTCCAGCTGCAGAAAAATAAAAAGTACAAGTATGGTTTTGGATTTGATTCTGTAAGGTTATATAAGTCTGCTTTACCTTAGTGAGTTCCTTGTCGTTCTTCATTAGCTGCTGACGCAATTCCTCTTTCTCCTTTTCAACCTCAGCTACTTCGGCTGCCAATGAGTGCTCTGTAGCTGGAAATTTCAACTTTTTCCTTAATGATGATATTTCTGCTTCTGCACTTTTCATCAGCTTCTGAACTGCGAGTTTATCATTTGGATCCACGCCGATTTTCATAATAATCTTCTTCAGCTCTTCATTCTGAGTTGTTAATGCCCTGGCGTTTGCTTTCTCCATTTTGCATTGTTTAATGACCTTTGCCAGCATGTTTTCAGTCTTGACTGCTGTAGCATTGGTCTTTCTCAAATCGTTTACAATCAGCTGACCAGTCTGCATGTGAAGATTCATTTTGTCCCACAAGGGGATTTTTTTAACATCCATGACAATATTTAACTCTTTAAAGCTGCCTGAAGGTCCAAGGGACATTCCTGTCAGATGTGACAGAGCCATCTTAAACTGATCTTTCTCCAAATCCATCACAGTCAGCAATCTGGTTTGGTCAGCAGGTGTATTGTTTTTTGCTTGTGCTTCTATATTAGCCTTTATCCTTTGATTCCTTTCTTCAATATGTGTGAACACTTGCTTCACGGAGGAAGCTTTTTCCAAGTGAAGTTCCTATCTACTAGGAGATGAAAGGCAATCTTGTTCTTCATTGACCTGGAGAGTAAAACCAGGTGAATTGGAGGAATGGTCCTCTGCTAGTTTGGTCCTTTTTTCCACTCGGGGCTCCTCATCATCAATATCAATAACATCCTCCCTACCTCTTTTACTCATTCTTTCCAAAATTGCAGGTGTTTGAATACTGGTCTTTGACGAACTTGACCCTCCTAGATTAGCCAATTTCTCTATATCAGGTTTACTCACGTGTGTAAAAGCAGCATAACCGTTCTCAACCCTCTGAGAAATTATCCCATGTGGATCATAGGGCCATTTATCTCCTAACAACAACTGCGTTCCTTCCAATATTTTTGATACTTCTTCAAAAGCTTGTCTTGTGTTAACAACAAAAGGGCCTACACTCATAGGCAACTTGTACATTAATCCTTTCTTCATGGGTAGGAAATGAACTTGATCTACATTAAGACTTTGCCTTATAAATTCCAGGGCAAAGAGTCTCATGGGAACAAAGGTTGGGAGCCTATAGGGCTCAATGCTAATGCCATACAGCCTTATCTCAGAGTAATCTTCAAAAACAAACCAGTCTCCAAACTTAAAATTAGGTCCTAGCTGTAAGAACTCCTAGGCCTTTGGCAGAAAGCACAGAGGAAGAGTTCCATTCATAATTTTATAAGCAGTAGTCATGAAATGGTCAGAAAATTCAAATAAACCGGCTTCGTTCTCTTCTTTTCTAACCATATCAGTCCAAAGAAAAACTGACTGCTTATTTTTATTACTATCCATTATATTCAAACCAACACTCATGAACTCTTCAAAATTTTGATATAAAAACAAGTAGACTACCAATGAAGGAAATCTGAAAAAACCTGTTAGAGGGAAAGCGATCAATTGGGAGTTTACTACTTCTTGCCAAAAAGACGGGATGTCTAGCACCACACCTGGTTTCATCATCATAATGAACATTCCCAAGACTGCTTTATCAATTTCGTGATCATCATCTTTTCCCAAGATTTCCGTAATCCAGCTAAGAACCGCCCTGTACTGAACATTGAATACCTCCAAACTGAAATTTCGTGCTTCAAATTGAGTTTTCTCAGGACTTGATATCAAAAACGACATGCAGCGATTAAACTCCTCATTTGAAAGTTCCTCGAAATACTGAACCAACGAATCTTCAGAAAACTGCAATGGAGACTCATCTTCTGGAAAACATAATGCTTGACGCATTAATTGTGTTGAAACCTGCAGGATATTTTCCCCCTGAGAATTCATAACAAAACACTTGCCAGGGTACATGGACGCAACTAACCAAGAAATGAATTCGGGGAAGAAATGAGTTTTTAGAACACAAGCAGACAATACACCCGAACTTTTCATGGCAGAGAACACAGGGAACTTGTCAGTGTTTAGGGTTACTTGGTAATGAAGGAGAGGATGGTTGACAGATGACGCTGTATCACAAACATTTTTCTCGCTATCTAGGAGGGGACTGAGACTTGATGAACCGGACAATAACGTTCGCTTGGCCATGGCTGACAGGAATTCGAAAGCAATTCGTGAGGGAATGAGTAGTGCAAAGGTGGCGGGACACGGTTAAAGAGGGCAAAAAGTCACAAATAAATCACAATAGGACGGAAAAAACCCTTTTATGGACTACGGAAACCATAATAAATGCAAGAGTGACGTGGAAAGTCAGTTAACAGTGAATGACAGCTTGTTTTCCACCTCGACAGATGACGTCATGCGGGGGGTCTGTGAGTACGGCGGAGAATTCCTACCCATACCCCCCGTAATTAATTAGAACCGTCGATCACCAGATTTCTGAGATCTGACCGGTCAACTACGGGGGGGGCGGGATTTGATAACCGACGGGCTAGTTGACCCCCCGCAATTTCATATCCATACGCTTCTTTGCATGATTGTGACTTCTGCTCCGGAAGCTGCTCGGGCTTTAACCTTAATACATATATATATCAACCTAAGGTTGGCCTGCTCCATGTATATGAATAAAAATGGAAATACATTGCATTCCTCTTTTTTTTATGCTAAAGTATTAAAAACTTCATACTATAGCATATTTTCGAATTCTTATATATATATATTTTTTAAATTTTCTTTTCAAAATTTCAAAATGAAATATAAAAAGGATATGTAGATAATGATCCACAACATCTGGCTCCACCTGGGGATAGTGTTTTTACCACGAAACACTAAGAACCTGCATATTAGTGCCTTCACCTCGGGCATGGAGTCACATATTGCTTGATGAAAATGTACAATGACCACACCGGATATATACAATGATGAACCAGCAACTGCTTAATGTCGGAAATAATGCTTGAGATATTGCCCATTCACAGGCATATCCAGCACTTCTCCTTCTATATTTTCCAACAAGAAAGTATTATTCCCTCTAACTTCATTAATTTTGAATGGGCCATACCACAAGGGATCAAATTTACCGTGTTTGCCTTTATCTTCCCTTCGTGTATCCCATCTCAATACTAGATCTCCTTTCTGAAACAAAACTTCCTTTGCTTTTTTATCAAATATTACCTTCATCTTCTATTGATAAGTGAGAAAGTTGTCCCGAACTTGATTTCTGTTTTCACTTAGTTCCATCACATTGTTCATTATTCTTATCATGGCGTTTGGTTCTTCTTGAGCATCTTGGAGAAAAGAAATCACAGGTTTCACCAATTGTGTGGGGAATAAAGCTTGAGTGCCGTATACGAGCTCATACGGGGAATTTCCGGTAGACCTCTTTGTAGTCATCCTTGTTGCCCACAAGGCAAAAACTAGCTTCGTATCCCAATTCTTTTGATTATCACTGATTGTTTTCTTCAAAATTCTTACCAATGTTTTGTTGGAGGATTCTGCTAATCCATTTCCTTGCGGATGATAAGCTGTAGAATGAGACAATATTACATTGTAAGTTTGACAAAAATTAATAAATCTAAGTGAACTGAAAACTTGGGCATTATCTGTCACAATCTTCACTGGGCATCCAAACCTGCTAAAAATATTCTCCTCCAAAAAATTCATAACAACTAAATCATTCGCCTTCCTGGTGGGAATTGCCTCCACCCACTTTGTAAAATAATCTGTAGCAGTAAGGATCCACTTAAACTGCCCACTGGATGGTGGATTGATTTCTCCAATGAAATCCAACCCCCATTGTCTAAAAGGTTATTCAATAAAAACTGGGAGAAGAGGTAACGGAGCTAGCTTTTTCTTTTCTGCAAATAATTGGCATTTTTGACAACTTTTGACTGTTCTATAAACATCAGAAAACACAGTCGGCCAATAGAAACCTGATTTGAGTATTTTTTGAGCAGTTACCTTCCAGCTGTAATGTCCTCCACACAAGCATTCATGATATTCTTTCATCACTTTCGAAATTTCTTCCTCTGTAAGACATAACAACAACATACCAGCTGGATCCTTCCAATATAATTTTGATTTGATTATAACATAAGGCTGGGCCTTAAGTTTCAAAGCCCTATATTTAGCTCTATTTACTGAAGGAGGACATGAAAGAAAGCATAAATAATGTACAATATCTTTATACCATTCTGAGCAGAGAAATTTATACTTAATTGCTGTCTTTGATTGATTATCACGCGTTTCTCCATCGGCTTCTTCTACAAGGGCTAGAAAATTGATTCCCCGTGCTTGGAAGTTGGATTCTGTCAATAATTTGGCCAATCCCAATCCTTTAACCAGCTTGGTTGGTTTTACATCCAAATCATACTCTTGAATTTTAGTGATCCATTTTCCCCTCTTACCTTCCACATCGCTTTGCACTAGCACGTCCTTTACAGTCGAATTGGGAACGTATGCTAAGATCTGAGAATGAAGGACATAAGTTCGGAACGCTTTCAGTGCTTTTACCAGAGCGTACACCTATTTCTCCAATATATTATAATTCAATTATGCATCTCGGAGAACTTTACTGAAATATGCAACTCGCTGTTCCTGCTTTTCTTCATTTCTCTGCAATAAGACGGCTGCAATAGTTGAGGAAGAAGCAAATGAAAAGATTTGAAACAGTTTCAAATAGTCTGGACTGATTAAAACAGGCGCTTCCTTTAAAGCCTCTTTAATTCTCTGAAAAGAATCCCTCGCTTCCTTGTCCCATTTCACCCCAGCATTCTTTTTTAACATATCTGTTATCTTTTTAATGATCTCTGCATAATTAGGGACAAACCGCCTCAAAAAATTAATTTTTCCGAGAAATTGCTGAATATATTTCTTACTTCGCGGCAGAGGAATTGTCTGAATGGCTTCGACTCTGGCCAGATCAATCTTCACTCCTTCCTTTGAAACAATGTGGCCTAGTAATTTACCCTCCTCCAGGGCAAACAAAGACTTCTTAGGATTAAGTGATAATCCAAACTTTCTGCACTTCATGAAGGATTTCTGTAAATGCTGTAAATGTTCCTCATCAGACTTCGAAAAAATTGTGACATCATCTAAATAAACCACCACAAACGTGTCTCCCACAAATGCGATATCCATCTCCCTTTGGAAAGTGGCCCCTACGTTCATCAGGCCGAATGGCATCCTGGCGTACATGAACGTTTCCCAAGGCGTAGTGAAGGCAGTTTTCTTCTGATCTTCCTTCGCCACAGCTACCTGGTTATACCCTGAAAATCTGTCCACCATAGACAATCTATAAGCTCCAGTTACTTTTTGTAAGACAAAATCCATTTTCGGCAAAGGATAATTATCTTTCAATGAAGCCCTGTTCAAATTCCTGAAATCTACGCACAGCCTTATCTCTCCGTTTTTCTTTCGGACGGGTACAAGATTGGAAACCGAATCTGAATATCTGAGTGGAACGATTATTTTGGCTTGCAGCGGTTTCTTTATTTCCTTTTCGATCGGAGCCAACAGCAATGGATTAATCTTCACAAGCTTCTGTTTATGTGACCTTACTCCATCCTTGAGTGGAATTTTGTGTTGTATGATACTCTTATCATATGTTTTCAAATCATCATACAACCAAGCAAATACATCTTTAAATTGTTTGAACAACTCTACATACCTTTCCTTATATTCCTTCGGGATCCCTTTGAACAATTTAACCATTTTAGGCTCCAATTTAGTACCCAAGTTGCAATCTTCCACCTGCTCGTCTTGATTCATTTTCTTTTGATTCACGACCATGTCATTAGCCCCAAACAGTCTTTCGAGAGGTAATAGGCCTCTTGGAAAGATATTATCTTTCAATTGAATAATTTCTTGACCACCAATCTTATTTTTAAGAGTCTCACCAGCCAATTCATCTTCATCACTTTCCAAATCAATCTGATGATCTTCAAAATATTCAGTCATCAATAGGAACTGTTTAATCTGCTCATCATCTTCGAAGACCTGCCAATGTTTAATATTGTCAGGAATGGAAGGTCTATGTCTCATCTCTATTTCATACCTTATTTTCACGCTGATAGGAGGCTTGAAGGTACTTGCTGCAACCGCCAAAGAATCTTCCAATCTATTTTCTTCTCTTGGAAAAAACTGTAAATTGAATTCTTCGAAATAATTTTCAATTAGGTCCCATACTTCATTCCGGTATGCTCGTAACCTGGGATGTTTGGTTTGGCATAAATTCTTGATCTGTCTTATAATCAATTCTGAATCTCCAAACACCGTCATAGATTTAATTCCCATCTTCTTAGCTGTCTGCAAACTAATAATTAATGCCTCATATTCTACGACATTATTAGTAGATTCGAACTCCAATTTGAAAGAAAAAGGTACCAAATTACCTTCCGGAGAAACAAAGATGAAACCCACTCCAGTACCTTCTTTGGAAAATGCGCCATCAAAATAACACTTCCATGGCTTATCTAAATGTAGTTCCTTATGTACAACTACTGAATCAAGCTTCCCTTGAGATTCTTCAGCAAATTCTGCATCCTCATGTAGCATGAAACAAGACAGGTCATCCTTCTCCTCGCCATAAATTGGTGAATTGCTTGCATCTTTCTTGGTAGCCGTTTTTTGAAATCTAGTCTCTCTATACAGTCTTATTTCTTCACCATTGAAAACGGGAATAATAGCATATGTAAAATCCAATTTCAAAACTCCCCCAAGCTTTGCCCCCCATGATCTAGATAGTAACATACCAAACCTGGCTGGAATATTTGCCACTACAACGTCCATCATAATGCTTTTGGCTGGGATTTGGACCAATGAAACAACCATATCTTTAATAAGACCTACACACTTAACCCTCTTAGAGTCAAAGGAATAAAGATCTCTGTATGGCTTGGTGATTTTCAAATTTAACTCCTTCATCACACTCAACGGCATCAGATTGTGTGATGCGCCAGAATCTAGCATACAATTGTGTAAAACGAAATCATGCAAGAGAAGAGATATATAAAAAGGAGGAACGGATGAATCTACCTCTTCCACATGAGGTCCGAATGTCACCACGAGCTTTTCTTCCTGCAGATTCACTGTATCGCTCACTTCGTCAGGTTGAGACAGATTGATAAATTCAGCGATTTCTTTCTTATAACCCGGTGTTTTTATTAATTCAAGAAGAGGTACTGGTATTTTCACTTTTTCTAACTCTTTCGACAAGCTGAAAGTTTGATTTGATTTTGTCAACTTTTCAGGTTCTTCTTGATCTTTTTTGGAATTTGGATTCTGATTAGAAATTGTAACCACTTTCTCCAAAATGTTAGAATCTTTAACTTTCGTCTGGGAATTTTCTGCTTGCTGCTTCCCTTTCCGTAATGGAGTCGCCATTGGAGTAGGTGCTACCTCTGATTCCTTTTATTCATTTTCTTGCGTCCTCAACCTCTTTTTTCACCTCAAATCATACTTTTTATGCAACTCAGATTGCATAAAATCTGTGAATTTTCTGCAGTAATCATCCATCTCTTCTTGATCGAATGAGAGATCAGCTTCTTCTTCTTCTTTCTCCCCTTCTTCATCAACTTCTTCTTCTGTTTCATCATCTTCCATATACACAGCTGATATCCGGGCATCATCTTCTCTCTTATCATCTTCATCTACTGAACGGGAAGGGGCTGCTTCTATATACAAAGGTGCTTGCACCTGATCTTGATCTTCCCTTTCTCTTTGTAAAATTTGCAGGGGCTGTTTTTTAAATTGGGGATTAAAAACACCTCTATTCTGTCTTGCAGGCTTACTATCTATTTCCAACTTTAGCAATTTATTTGAAAGATTTTTTATGACCTTAGACATGTCTTCAATTCTCTGATCTTGAGCTGAGGCTTCTTCTTTAGCCTTTCCTTTATCTGAAACTTTACCAGCAGCGGGCATGTTTGCTTCAATCTCCAAAGCATCAGTTTGAATTTGTTCCAACGTAGGAGATCTTCTTTCCCTCAGAGTGAAACTGAAGTCTGGTTCAAACGCACCAGCAAAAACAACCCTTGCTCCAATAGGAGGGGGTTTCATTCAACAGGCAAACTATTATACAACTTGTTAAATCTTTTAACAAAATCATTCATATTTTCATCAAATTTCTTCTTGATTGCATTAAATTCATTCAAATAATAGCCGTGGTCCCTTCTTTCGCCCCATCTCTCAATGAAACGTCTTTCCAGGGCATCCCAATCATTAATGGAACCATTCGGTAACCCTTTAAACCATTTCCTTGCCTCTCTGTTTAGAGACTGAACATAGAGTCTCATAACAACATCCAAATGTTCAACGTTTAAATTCTCTGCAAAAGTGCAGAACAGGGGCAAGTGCTGTTCTACAGTTATTTCATCTTCACCAGTAAATCTAGGGAGCAACTTGAGATACTCCTGAGGCAAATCATGCAGTGGTTGTGGTAGATTTAATGGTGCGTATCTGTTCATCAAGAAAGCAGGGGCTGCAGGAATTGCCATGTTTACGCCCGAGTTAACTGCTTCTTTAGCGGGGGTAAAATGAATACCAGTTGTAGGGAAAGATGAATGAGGGGAAACAACTGATATAGGGATTGGACTATGAATGATAGCAGAAGAACTGGCAACTGTATGGGGCTGAATTTCTAGAAAAGGAAAAGATACAAACTCCAAAGATTGCTCTTCTAATGTGGGTTCTTGAAAATGGATGGGTGATGGTGATGATTCTTCTTCCGAGAAAATGAGTTTCTTGGACGCTTTCTTGGATGAGAAAATGTGTGAACTGCTGCCAGGTGCGAGCAGTGTAGTTTCAGGTGTATCTAATATTTTTGGTTTCTGGCCCTTTTTTGAAACAAGCTTCTTAGGATTTGACAAAATGGGAACTGTTTGCTGAGAAGTATCTGACCTCGTGTGAGGTTTCTTGGGATCCAGAGCTATTTTCAAATGGTCACAGCGTACTATTTCCTCCTCTCTGAACAACCAGAGGAAATGTAAAACAAAACCCAGGGAAGAACTTCGACTCTTCGTTCCCCGGCAACGGCGCCAATTAATGTTGTTCCTTGAGAAACAATTCCTTCTTGTATCTTGGTCCTTGCTCGAACATTAAAAAGAATTATGTCACAAAATGTAAATATGTCTCTGTTTATTAAAACCTTCAAATATTAATAATATATTTCCCAAATATCAAATCTTTATAAGTTCTGCAATGCCATGTTAACTTTATATTGAAGTGAGCGAATGGAAGACGAAGAAAGAAAAGGATTTTAATTTGTCATGCTACTTATAACAGAAACTACCATAATAAAATCCTGAAGAAGTGAATAAAAAATAAGCTAAAGTAGAGGAGCGCCCATTAAGGATATTTAACTCTTAGATACATAAATATCAAGAGACCTGCAGCTCTAATCACCCTACTTTATTCACAAATATGGAAATGAAATGAAAACCCAGAAAACTCTTCAACACAAATGGAATAATGGAAGCTTGCAAAACTTTTTCATTCATTCAATATTGTTCAGTACAAAATTAGCTTTCAAGGTCCAAAACTCGGAACCTTCTTTCTCCTTCAAAATGTATTTAAATACAATATGAACCAAAATGGTTTCCAGTTATAAAACTGATTCCAACTAACTGTAACTGCTTAACTACTCTCTGTAGTGGAGGTACATGCCTCGGAAACATTTTATTACATTTACATGACTTCATTTAAAACATAATAAAAGATGATAACTCCTAATCTAAGGGAACTGATGTTCCTGAAATAGTGGCTGACTCAATGACTATTTGCGGCCGAACGGCTACTTGTGGCTGTTTGGCTGGAAATCCCTTTTCGATGTCCATAGAAAATTTCTTGCATTCCTTCCAGAGTTTGTCTTGAGTTATCGGAGCGTTCTTATAATGATGATATTCCAGTGTAAAGGCAACAACTTGATTGTGAGTAAGGTTACTTGTGAACAATTTCTTCACCATCCATAGCAGAAGGAAATGCCTTTGTAAGAAATTGAATACTGTTTCTCCCTTCAATATCTGTGTCTTCTCATGTTGGCCATCTGCTCTACTTTTTGCAAATATCAATTGATCCTCATAAAATTTCCAGGACATAATCTCCCCTCCCTCCTTCCAGCATGAGGGCAAACCTGTTCTCGTCAACTTGTCAAACGAAATATCAAATTTCTTAACTATCTCTTTAATTCCCTGTAACCGCTTCTCTGAGGCCTTTAGAAGGTCATTTTTAATGATCATTTTGTTTACCTCTTCAGCATAGTAGTACCTATCCTGTATCCCCATATCTCTCAACTCTTCATCTGTCTTGGCATTAATAAAATTTATGAATTTTTTGGCCCAATTTGATCTTTTAATAGCGGCCTGCTTCTCCGATAATAGCTCCTTTTCATGCTCTGAAATAATGTTTTTCTCTCTGGAAATTATATTCATGGAATCCCATTTTGACTGCATTTCTGAAATGATCTCGTTCCAGATGAGATCCTTAGCTTTGATAAGGGAAATATTTCCCTTCAATTTCTCCTTGAGCTCTTTGATTTCTTCCTCAGCTTTTTGTAGCTTCTGCTCGTACTCATTTGCCTTTCCTTCCCATCCTTGCATCATCTTAAGAACTGTGGCCAATTCAGACTGGGCTTGTTTACAATCTCTCTCCGCCATCTTTAGTTCTGTGTTTAGCTGAACCACCTGGGCTTGAGGATCAGCTCCACCTGCAGAAAAATCAAAAGTACAAGTATGGTTCTGGATTTGATTCTGTAAGGTTATAGCAATCTGCTTTACCTTAGTGAGTTCCTCGTCCTTCTTCATCAGCTGCTGACACAATTCCTCTTTCTCCTTTTCAACCTCAGCTACTTCGGCTGCCAATGAGTGCTCTGTAGCTGGCAATTTCAACTTTTTCCTTAATGATGATATTTCTGCTTCTGCACTTTTCATCAGCTTCTGAACTGCGGCTTTATCATTTGGATCCACGCCGATTTTCATAATAATCTTCTTCAGCTCTTCATTCTGAGTTGTTGATGCCCTGGCATTTGCTTTCTCCCTTTTGCATTGTTTAATGACCTTTGCCAGCATGTTTTCAGTCTTGACTGCTGTAGCATTGGTCTTGCTCAAATCGTTTACAATCAGCTGACCAGTCTGCATGTGAAGATTCATTTTGTCCCACAAGGGGATTTTTTTAACATCCATGACAATATTTAACTCCTTAAAGCTGCCTGAAGGTCCAAGAGACATTCCTGTCGGATGTGACAAAGCCATCTTAAACTGATCTTTCTCCAAATCCATCACAGTCAGCAATCTGGTTTGGTCAGCAGGTATATTGTGCTCTGCTTGTGCTTCTATATTAGCCTTTATCCTTTGATTCCTTTCTTCAATCTGTGTGAACACTTGCTTCACGGAGGAAGCTTTTTCCAAGTGAATTTCCTGTCTACTAGGAGATGAAAGGTAATCTTGTTCTTCATTGACCTGGAGAGTAAAACCAGGTGAATTGGAGGAATGGTCCTCTACTATTTTGGTCCTTTTTTCCTCTCGGGGCTCCTCATCATCGATATCAATAACATCCTCCCTACTTCCTTTACTCATTCTTTCCGAAATTGCAGGTGTTTGAATGCTGGTCTTTGACGAACTTGGCCCTCCTGGATTAGCCAATTTCTCTATATCAGGTTTACTCACATGTGTAAAAGCAGCATAACCATTCTCAACCCTCCTCTGAGAAATTATCCCATGTGCATCATAGGGCCATTTCTCTCCTAGCAAGAACTGCGTTCCTTCCAATATTTTTGATACTTCTTCAAAAGCTTGTCTTGTGTTAACAACAAAAGGGCCTACACTCATAGGAAACTTGTACATTAATCCTTTCTTCATGGGCAGGAAATGAACTTGATCTACATTAAGACTTTGCCTTATAAATTCTAGGGAAAAGAGTCTCATGGGAACAAAGGTTGGGAGCCTATAGGACTCAATGCTAATGCCATACAGCCTTATCTGAAAGTAATCTTCAAAAACAAACCAGTCTCCAAACTTACAATTAGGTCCTAGCTATAAGAACTCCCGGGCCTTTGGCAGAAAGCATGGAGGAAGAGTTCCATTCAGAATTTTATAAGCAGTAGTCATGAAATGGTCAGTAAATTCAAATAAACTGGCTTCGTTCTCTTCTTTTCTAACCATATCGGTCCAAAGAAAAACTGACTACTTATTTTTATTACTATCCATTATATTCAAACCAACACTCATGAACTCTTCAACATTTTGATATAAAAACAAGTAGACTACCAATGAAGGAAATATGAAAAAACCTGTTAGAGGGAAAGCGATCAATTGGGAGTTTACTACTTCTTGCCAAAAAGACGGGATTTCTAGCACCACACCTGGTTTCATCATCATAGTGAACATTCCCAAGACTGCTTTATCAATTTTGTGATCATCATCTTTTCCCAAGATTTCCGTAATGCAGCTAAGAACCGGCCTGTACTGAACATTGAATACCTCCAAAATGAACTTTCCTGCTTCAAATTGAGTTTTCTCAGGACTTGATATCAAAAACGACATGCAGTGATTAAACTCCTCATTTGAAAGTTCCTCGAAATACTGAACCAACGAATCTTCGAAAAACTCCAATGGAGACTCATATTCTGGAAAACATAATGCTTGACTCATTAATTGTGTTGAAACCTGCAGGATATTTCCCCCCTGAGAATTCATAACAAAACATTTCCCAGGGTACATGGACGCAACTAACCAAGAAATGAATTCGGGGAAGAAATGAGTTTTTGGAACACAAGCAGACAATACAACCGAACTTTTCATGGAAGAGAACACAGGGGACTTGTCAGTGTTCAGGGTTAGTTGGTAATGAAGGAGAGGATGGTTGACAGATGACGCTGTATCACAAACATCTTTCTCACTATCTAGGAGGGGACTGAGACTTGATGAACTGGAGAGTAACGTTCGCTTGGCCATGGCTAACAGGAATTCGAAAGAAATTCGTGACGGAATGAGTAGTGCAAAGGTGGCGGGACGCGGTTAAATAGGGAAAACAGTCACAAATAAATCACAATAGGACGGAAAAACCCCTTTTATGGACTACGAAAACCATAATAAATGCAAGAGTGACGTGGAAAGACAGTTAACAGTGAATGATAGCTTGTTTTCCACCTCGACAGATGACGTCATGCAGGGGGTCTGTGAGTACGGCGGAGAATTCCTACCCATACCCCCCGTAATTAATTAGAACCATCGATCACCAGATTTCTGAGATCTGACCGGTCAATTGTGGGGGGTCGATATTTGATAACCGACGGGCTAGTTGACGCCCCGCAATTGCATATCCATATGCTTCTTTGCATGATTGTGACTTCCGCTCCGGAAGCTGCTCGGGCTTTAACCTTAATACATATATATATCAACCTAAGGTTGGCCCGCTCCATGTATATGAATAAAAATGGAAATACATTGCATTCCTCTTTTTTTTATGCTAAAGTATTAAAAACTTCATACTATAGCATATTTTTGAATTCTTATATATACATTTTTTTAAATTTTCTTTTCAAAATTTGAAAATGAAATATAAAAAGGATATGTAGATAATGATCCACAACAAGTCCTATGATCTTTCTTTTAGGACTTTTACCCTCTTTTTTATTTTCTATTTTTAACAAAATATGGGAAAATAGCTTGCAGAAAGCAAGGTATGTACATATTTACAAGACTATCAAAATTCAATTCAAAATTATGAATCCTATATTTATAGGACCCTAACATGCTGTAGGAATTCCTTGATGTCTGTAGCAGTATGTGTTTTGCTTTCCTTGCTACATTGTGCTCAGGAATGGAGGAATGTGGTGTATTGAGGTGATGGAGGAAGTTATGAAAATGAATGGAGTGAATGATGGGATGAATGGTAAAATAGAAGAATGGAAAAGAAGATGAATGCTTCCCCATGTTTCTAGAAACCATTAATAACCTAAAAAAAAAAAAAAAAAAACATAGAGACATAGATGTATTTCGTTGTTTTTTTTCTTTTTAAAGAACGTGGGTTGCCTTCATGGAGGTTTTCAACCCACAAACTTGCCTTGGGTGCCTCAGAGAGGTTTTCATCCATGGATCTTTATTCTCTTTTTTTTTTTGAGAGAGAAAGTGAGCTGCCTCCATCGAGGTTTTCAACCCACATGCTTGCCTTGGGTGCCTCAAATAGGTTTTCACCCATGCATTTTTTCTTCTTCTTTTTTATTTTTATTTTTATTTTTTCAAGAGGTGTGGGAAAATATGGATTTTCCCATCACATGCACCTCTCTTCTTATTGGATTTATGAACTCTTCCCTTAAGAAAGGCTTCTTCTAAATTTTATCTCTATGGCTATTGACAAGCAAGGGGATTCCTTCCTCATCTATGGTTCTGATCTAAACTGTGCCATTATCAAAAAAAAAAAAATCCACTTTGTAAGGTCCCAACCATATTTTCATCAACTTGCCTCTGAAAGCTTCAAACCTTGAATCATACAACAACGCCCAATCTCCTTCTCGGAAGGTATTTTATTTGATGTTATTGTGATGCTAGACCTTCCTTTTCCAGCTGAACTACCTCTATGTGAAGAAGTTCTTGCATTATGAACTCATCTAGTCCATTTAGTTACAACAACCTCTCTTTTTGGGCATTTTATAGATCTAGATTTATTTTAGGTTCCATTCTTAAAGTATTGAATTCAGAATAAATTGAAAGTAGAGCCTTCTTAACATAGACTAGTTCATAAGAAATGAATCTTGTTGTTGTCTTGCAAGTAGTGTTGTAGACCCAAGTAGCTTCTACCAATCTATCTGCCCAATATTTTCTTCTCTTGCTCATAACCTTAGTGAGGATGCTCTCTAAAGCTCTGTTAGTTACTTCTACTTGGCCATTTTCTTGAGGATTATAGGAAGTAGAATTTTTACGTTTAATCTTGTGCTTGCTAAAAATATTCTCAATGAGGTGAGAGGTGAATTGTGCTCCCTGATTAGTGTCTATTTCTCTGGGGTACCCAAACTTGTAAAACAAATTCTTCCTCATAAATTATCCTACTTTCTCCTCGGTTTCTACCTTCACTCCTTTTTTTTCAGCCCACTTTGTCAGGTAATGAGTGCAGACTATGATATACTTATTTTTTCTAGATGGTGGATCGATAGGTCCAAGAAAGTCCATGCCCCACTTTTTAGATGCCTCAAGAGCCACCTCAGGGTGCAAAGGAATCTCATCCCTTTCGGTGGGTTTCACCATCCTTTGGCACTGTTCACACCTGTCGGTGTATCTTCTAGAACCTTGGTGAAAGGTAAGCCAATAGTATCTTGCTTCAGAAAATTTGTAAAAAATTTCCTTTGCAGAAAAGTGGCCTCCACATGGGTTTTCATGATATTTAGAGAGGACATCAAAAAATTATTCCTCCCTCACACATATCCTTAAGATTTGATCAGGGCCTAACTTGAAAAGGTTCCCCCCAATCCATGTGAAAGGGGCACTTTTTCTGATGATTCTGCTCCTCTCCCTCAATGAAATATTGCGAGAGAGTCTCCCAGAAACCAAATATTTGGATATATCAGAAAACCATGGTGAGAGTGCTGATATAGCAAAGAAATTCTCATCTGACAGCTAGTCATTCACCATTCCTTCTTCACCTGTAAAGAGAGCGAACCTAGACAAAAAATATACAACAACATTCTCCTTTCCAGGTTTATCAATAATAGTCAAATGAAATTGCTGCAAAATTAACAACCATCTAATTATCCTAGCATTAAAATATAGTTTGTTCATTAAATACATGATGGATTCATGGTTAGTGTGAACAAAGGTCTGATATCCAGTTACATAATGCCTGAATTTGTTCAAAGCATGGATAATGGCTAACATCTCCTTCTTAGTAACCGTATAATTCAGTTCGCCCTTGGACAATTTATTTCCTATGAAATAAATTGCATAAGGGATTTTTTCCTCTAATTGTCCTAATGCTGCCCCTACAGCATTATCGAATGCATCAGTGTGGATTTGGAAAGGCAGAGTCCAATTTGGACCTTAGAAGATGGGGGAGGTTGTCATATTTTACTTAATGAGCTTGAAAGCCTCTTGACAAGGACCTAAAAAAATAAAATCAGAATCTTTGGCCAATAACCAAAATAGCCAGCTAAGCATAAGAAAATCCTCACATATTTCTATTTTTTAGGAGCAAGTACCCTTTTGATGATTGTGATTTTGTTCAGGACTACTTTTATTCCTTCTTGGGATATGGAGTGCCATAATTCAACCCCTGCTTTCTTCATGAATTCACACTTTTCTGGGCTCAAGGAGAGATTCATCTCAATACACCTTCTTAGTATTTTAACCAAATTAGAGAGAGATTCATAGAATTCATCCCCATATGGTGTGAAAGCATCCATGTATATTTCGATAGAGTCATGCACTAACTCAGAAAAGATGCTCAGGACAGCTCTTTGGAATGTAGCTGGGGCATTTCACAACCCAAAGGGTAGGACTCTATAATAGGAGGTACCCCAGAGGTAGGTTAAAGTAGTCTTATCCTAATCTTTAGGGCTGATTTAAATCCGATTGTACCCACTGAACCCATCTAAGAAGGAAAATAGTTTCTTCCCCGCAAGCCCATCCACAACTTGGTCTATAAAGGGCAAAGGGAAATTGTCTTTCTTGGTGGCTTTATTAATTTATCGATTAGAAGGGAGTCTCCCTGGAAATGGCACCAAAAAGTGGTGAGACTTGGTATTACACCAAGAGTGATGCAAATCTGAGGGCTTCCCTACTTTCCTTTATCAACCCGGGGTTCATACAAACTTGGAGGTTATAGTGTTCTATACACATCAGATGCATTCTGTTCATGTCATCCTCTTCTGCTTTATGAAAAGGGTGATATTTCTTAAACTATGATAAAAAAAGGAAAATTAAATTTCTCGAAGGAAATGATAGAAAGGAAACTTACTTAATTTCTATAAAGGAAATTACAAAAATGAAACTAAATTAATGTGAAGAAAGGAAATGACAAAAATAAACTAAACTAAGTTGCACCTAGCTAGCCAATTGAAAAAACACACCCTACTTATCCTCTGATCTATTTACCATTCTATCATGCTTCTAACCATGCAACTATTCATGATAAACTAAACTTGACAATGTGTGGCTTGCAGTTTGGAGGAAAATGGGCTAAAGGTGCTAATGGAGTGATCAACACATGAAACAAGGCTTAGAGGTGGAAAGAGTGGGTAAAAACATTATTAAAGATTTATTATCGCACAAAAAATCCCTCGAGCAGAATGATTTAAAAAATGCGATGGCAGAGTTACGATGCAGGATAAAAGTGTGATATCGTGGTGGGGAAGAAAACTACAAAGTGTTAAATGCAATGGGATAAAACTGCGATGTGTGAAATGCGATATTGCAATCGAAATATCAAAAAGTTGGAGGGATAGCGAAAATGTTGTTCGGGAGCGAGAGAAAAATGTGAAATGTGATGGGTGATGTGGTGATGGGACCAGTGGTAGAGTGTGATGAAAATATCACAATCGGTGTCGAGAGCGGTAAGTCTTAATGGAAAAAAGAAAAGGGTTCAAAATGTGATTGTGAAAAGGCCAAATATTGTGCTAAGTTGGATGACGTGGTAGTAGGACCGGTGGCAGAGGGTGATACCAATATCATAATCGGAAGGCATGAGCGATAAGTCTTAAAAGAAAAGGGAAAAATATACGAAGTGTGATGTTCGATGAGACAGAGTTATCGCAATTGGCATTGGAGTGGTAAGTCTTAAAGGAAACTAATAAAAACTGCGATTTGCAATTTGCAATTTTACAATATTGCAATATTGCAAGGTTAGCAGAGAAGTGACTATGCAGTTGGGAGGAGAGTGCGAAGTCTGAAATGCGATAGCGGGAATTTCGAGGAGGAAAGGCGAAGGTCAAACTTTAAAGTGTTTGGAGGGTTTTCAAGTTAAAATGGTTTCGATAGCTACACAAAGAAAAAAGAAGGAATAGAAGGTGTAACCACTATGCACAGGGGCGTAACACAGTGTACTAGAGCATAATAGTAGATATGGAAGGAAAATGGATGATGAAGCGGCAGGTGTTGGAGAAATTTTCTATGATTGTTAGGATTTATTCTTGCAATCAAACCTACTAATTCATGCATGAAAACAGACAAAATGCATGGTAAAAATAGTGAACAAAAAGAAATTTTTTAGGTCTGTGGGAAGGTTCACCCTCCTCGAGCTCTATTGACAGAAATGAGAAGGGGGTGTTGATCCACAATTTTTTTGATTTTTCTCCTATATTCTATTTCTCACAAGACAATGACCTACAACAGCACACTGAAAGAAAAACTAAACAATAACTTGAAACATAAGTGAAATTATCAGAAGTGAAACTAATGAAATGACAGAAAGAAGAGAACAAATACAATAGAGAGGCTGAGGCACATGGATTTGGCCCTAACCCATGAGCCTAGCTCTCTGAAACTTAAATCATTAAAATAAAATTAGTTTTCTCATTTAATAAAATAATAGGCTCATATATTTCCAAAATTTTTATCACTGAGTAAAATAACAAAAATCTCAATAGCTTGCAACAAAGTTCCGACCCTTCCGAGCTCTACATTTTTTCTATTTATTCTACATGGAAGCTACCAAAAACTCCCTATAAAATAATGGCTGAGTCCACTTGACTCCAAGTAAAAAAATATTGAGTGCACTCCTCTTTGAGTTGCTTGGTTGCCTCTGGAACTCAAATTTCTAGAGAGAATCCTTGGGGATCCTTTGGCTGCCTGTGGAATTCAAATTGATGGAGAGAATATTTTGGATCCTTTGGCAGCCTTTGAGACTTAAGGAGAGTGGAAAATCCTCCTATAATTTCTCCTTCCTATCTCCTCGAAGTCTTGATTTAAAAATCCTTACAAAAATGCTAATAATTCAAGATTTTCTGCACTCAACCTAATATTAGGCACTTATAGTATGTTAGCCTTAATCACCACCTATAATAGCATCATAAAACCAAATAATAATAAAAATCAAAAAAATAAGATCTAAAAAGGAAAAAAGGTGACCATTAACCCCTCGAACTATGTCTAATGATGGAGCTCATCTGATTCTACTTGTGAAATCATGGTTACACGTAGAGATTTTAATCAACCAATAGAGGGGTAGTCTCATTCCATTATCCGTTTAGGGAATCAATGCAAAAGAACATAGTGGAGTTAGACTTTTGGGACCCTCTAACGAGAAGGTTGTTGATCGACATTGATAATGCAACAAAGTTTATCAATGATAGTGGGTGCACTTGAACCTATATTTTTGCACATAAATGGTTCCCTTTCCCTTTCTCATCTTTCTGCAAGTCGTTTGTATGCGCTTTTTCTAGGAGGTTTGAGCTGCAACCCTTTTTCTCTTTCTTCTTTCTTAGTGAAAAGTTGGTATTGTCAAAAAAAAATTGTTTCCCTTACTCCAAGGGATAAATTTCCATTTCATTTTAACTAGAAAAGAAATTACACTTCTCATGTGCACTTTCACTACGAAAGGTTGAAAAAATACTCCTCTTTTCTTTAAAATCACAATAAGATACACCTCTTACCATTTAGATACATAATTTTCATTACAATAAATTATCTGGTACTACACATCAGAGCCTCCCAAGCTTTGCACCATTTTTAGAAGATACAAGGACAAGTTACTCTGAGCAACAACCACAAAATTTTAGCATTATTGCACATAACATTAAACATTACATTTAGAAACATGGATTAGTTCATCCTTGTATTCTTCACATAGTTTTACCCCCTGCTACTAGTAACCCTTCTATAGATATAGCATTTCCTATCACATTGTGCTCCCTAAAGATGTGAGATTGAAAAAAGGTTTGAAATTCCTACTCTAATGTGAATGTTTCTTTTATTCCATGTAAAAATTATAATTTAGAATTGTAACTCCTCATGAAATTTTAATCTAAAACACAAGACATAATCCTACACTACTGCTCTGTAGAATTCAATTCACAATTTAGAACATCAATCCCAAACATGCAATGAGAAATAAAACACACACACACATAATTTTTACAGGGGAAACCAACTTCTAAAAACCCCTTATGTCTTCTTGCATTAATTCACATGAATACAAATGTATTACATTTTCTCGTCACTTTGAGTGCAACTTGCAAGTGAGTAACGTATCTCTATGCTCATTGACAAGATCTCACCCAAACTTAGTCAAATTTTTCCTCTTCTTGAGGACATATTTTCTTATCCAAGTCTTGAGGAATTAGGCCCCTATTATTTAGGAAATTCCTCCAAAATACTTGTGCAATTTCTTGGGGTTGATCACATGACCAATACAATTCCTGTACAGTCAATTTAGTATATAATTGACTGTGAAGTGCCTTGGAATATCCACCATTAATGGGGAAGTCAAATTATCTACAGGCAGTAGCTATTTTTGGTTGATTTATCAATTACCTAGATGATCACTGAGTTAGAATGAAGTCCCACTACACAACTGACCTTCCACTAGTTCCTCCAACAATTAGAACTAGTTTAATTAAAAGAAACTTGAAATAACTGACCTTGATTGCTAGGAATTAACAATTACACATGCTTAATTGAACTCCAACTCCTTTAACTCGAATTTAATATGCTAAATTAGTGAGAAGGGCCATGTCACCTTAGTTAACTGCTTGAAAGTTGTCTGTTGATGTGGAAATTCGATTTTTCTCAATTTGACCAACACAAAGTCAAATTGATGTTTTCTTGCTGCATTTTTAAATAGTAGGCATTTTCGTACTCTAGATAATGTTTTCCATCAACCAAGTATGGTAAAAAATGTGTTTTTTTTTGTTGTTCATCACTTCCTTTGGATGTGAATTTTGGCATGCTATAAGAAAATTATTGAAACAAAATCCACTCATAAGCTCTTCTTCGAGCATATTGTGGTTCATTTTGGGTTGCCAAAGACCATATTTCTTGATAGGGATAGTAAGTCCCTCAATATTTTCTGGTTTAACCATTGGTCCATGATGGACATCAAGTTTGACAAAATCCTCTACCTTCCATCCCTATATTGATAAATAAAAAGTACTCCATATGATTATTGTAGGCGTCCTTAGAGTATACAATTATGAGGATCCACATACACATGTTGAAATCCTTCCATATTTTCAATAGAAATTTGACATAACTCTCCATATTTCTATTTCCCACAAGCCTTTTCAGGTATTCTTGGAGTCCCAAAAATTAACACAATTGATGTAGCTATATTCATGAATAACACATGAAGATACCTCCCATACTTGTAATGAGATAAGAAATGAAACCAAATTTGATGAATGTATCTAACAAATTATTCAATAATGAGTTCATGATATTTTATAGAAAGTTATGAACTCCAAGTAGAATTAGATACAACAATCCATTTGATTCCACATAATTTTCAGGTTGGTGAGGAATTATGGCTGCAATTGCATAAAGAGAAATTGAAAAAACTCCCAAAAGAATCTCATACCATATGAGCCTTATACCATCACCAAGTATATGTGTGAGAATTGTTTTAAGGATAATCATAGGTTGATTTATATTACTTCAAATGTATATTGTAGGATGATTTATGCTTGATGGGGTACATGTCTATAAATATTTCCTTCAAGAGAATGAAAAATATGATCACACGATTACTTACATAAGTAATTGTGATATCTACCAGAATGGCATTGTGTAACTACATAAGGTATTTTAAAAGTTACATTTTCAAGGTTTTTTTATGTCAAGGTACGTGGATCATTGTGTTTTTTTTCCGAAGAATTTACATATGATTAAATTTTTAAATAATACATCACTCTAATATTATTTCTCTTCCATGCTCCTAGGTTATAATTCAAAACATCATCAGTACTAAAATTCATGAAACTCTTGTTTTTTTTTCTAGACTACTTCCTCAAATTGTTATTATTCATAAGTAATATGACTATGAGGAGGACTTGAACCATTATTAACATGCTGGTGTAGTGTTACCTGATTTTGTTTAAGAAGCATAAGAGGTGGGGTTGGTATAATTCCAACTTTGTTATTTCCTAGTGCAATGCCCACTACTAGGTTCTCATCCTCTGTTGGCTTTAGGATATGGTTTCTGATTAGTTCATTTTATTCTTTCTCATTTGAAATCTCATCCTACATTGCATCCAACCTACTACTTTTTTATCACATATCTCTCATAACCCCACTCCAATGTGTTCATTAGACCTCGTTGAGGTACCTTGAATACTACTTGTTATTGAGATATATTTTATCATCAAACATTTGTTTCACAACCATCCACTTGTTAACTCACATTTCCCATTGAAATTTATTATCCAATTCTCTCATCCTCACTTCACTAGTCTCTTGCTCATTAATCTTATTTTGCAACTCCTCATTGCCTTATTTATTTTATGACATCAAGTTAAACCACCACTCATTAGTTATCTCCACTTCCTTGAAGCATATTCAACTTTTTAGATTTGATGTCCTTCATGTTCATTTATACCTTTGAGCTCTCATCATTTCCAACCCCATTGTATCCCATTACTTAATGCACCCCTTGGGATTATGGTCTCCTGTATAGGAGTGCTTTCTAGACTGTTACTTCCAAGGTACTCAAGGTTCTCGCCACCTCTATCAGGACTTTGGAATGCTATGTTCCTAACATGTTCCAACATGCTCCAAAAATTCTCTGCTCCTGGTTCTGACCCCACTACCCTATCACTCTCATGGGAGCACTTTTAAGTTTCATGACCATGCTCTCTAACCACTAAGAATGATCCATGCGTCTATCACAACCTCACTTCTCCCTACACACCATAATACGTTCCCTAACCTCTCCACCCCCACTGCTACAACAACCTTTCCCCACCCTAATCTAGCCTCACTATGTCCTAGTACTCCCACATCATGTCATTCCAAACTCCCTTATTCTACATAATTGTGCCACAAATTCAGGAAATAAATTTTCTTTTAACTTTTTACTATGCAGGGACCGTAGGTGGTTAAAAATTTTAGGGTAAATATGAGCATTAAAGTAAAATTCTTGTCCCTCAACATATTCCATCATTTATTCATTTTGTCTATTTGAGTTTTGAATATTTGGAGTGCTAGTTGTGTGGCATATGGCTTACAAGTTGATCTAAGAGTTGAATGATCAGATGTTGCAGCCCTTGGAGTCTTTAGAAACTATTAATCTACAATTACTCCAAGCATATAGATATATGACACAATTTCCTTACAGGCATAGTTCAGAAGGGAGTAGTGGTCATAGATTATGTTGCTTAGTTGTTAACAAGTTTCATATTTTAATTTTTAGGAGGCAAGAGGAGAAGGCTTTCTACTCCATCCATGGAGCGTGGCCAACGTTCAATCAGTCGAGGTATGACTGGTAGCAGGTTGCGGGAAGGGGGTGATATTTATTCCCCCGAAGGCCAGCAATCAACGACTGCTGGTTCTCAACAGGGTCACTGTGGGTCTGGTTCTCAGCAGCGTCATTCTGGGGTTGGTTCTCAGCAAGGTCATGTTAGAGATGATGTTAACCAACAACATCAAGGTTTCCATCAATTTCAATATTTTTTCATTAAATTTGTACAACTTTTTTTACACGTGTTTTTTATAATATATGAAATTTTATATATATTGATGCAGAGGCTGAAAATGTTCAAGCCAGTGGTCAAAAAAGACGCAGGGCAGCGCGCTACATTGAAGAAGAAGGTTGTCAACCTAGCACAACTTATCCGGCTGAGATTACTGATATACCATGGGAAACGAACATGGCGGAATGCACCTTACAAAGGTTTCAAAGCCTTTATGCAAAATTGCAAAGAGATCTCCAGGATTTGTCTCTACCTGCTGATAGTAGACAAAGCCTAGAAATAGTTACACATTCATTGAGTGAAATGGTAAAAGTGTACAAAGATTTGGGGCCAACCACTGATTCTTTTGTAGAAGTGATGAGAAAGAGAAGAGAAATAGTGATAGGTCCCGATAAATGGCAGGACATAAAAAAAAGAGTTTCAAGAGCGGAGGCTAAGTCAATGTTTAATTATAAGGAAGGGCCAAAAAGAAAAATGTTGAAGGTGCAGTATTTCAAGCACCCAGACAAAGCCCAATATTTGTATAGTCGACATCTTGCGGCCTTTGGAAGGCTTCCATGGAACGATGAGGTTCCTCTTTATTTTGCACAAATGTTTTATGTAGAATTTTTTTTGGGTATGAAACCCGACTACAATGACCTTCCTTCAGAATTTTTTGGCCCAGGGAGAGGTCGATTATATCGACGTAAGAGCGCTAAGCGAGATGTGGAGTTGCCTCGCCCTGAGCTGCCATTGGTGAGTCGACCATCTCGAGTCGAAACCCTGCGATCAGAGATGGATGTGACTTCTCAAATAAGTCGTGAAGCAAGAGATGTTATGATCGAAAATGTTCATAGTGGATTGAGTGGAGTCGATATTGGCTTAAATCGACAAAGAGCACGTGAAAATGCACGTGCCAATTTTGTTTATCGTACAGATGAGGAGATTTACAACATGAATGTTGAAGATCTCCGAACATATGCAATAAATTGTCGCAATGGTCTGCAAGACCTAATTTTTCGTGAGGAAGAGGGCACCGGAACGGTATGTGTTAGTGACCTTAGGGCTTGAAATTATATTTACATATACATGTGTACAATTTGTAATAAATACATGTGTATGTACACATGTATACATTTATTTGTATGTGTACATTAATCTAACAAAAATGTATGATTATATGTTAAAACACCATTTGCAGTTCTCAGGCATGATGCATGATGAAAATGTTAATATTACGTTCGGGACCTCTGGCTCAAACGATGCAGCTGGGTCTGGCCATCATGATATGTTGGCACATGTATGTTAGTGTTTTTTAAGTGACTCTAAAATAAATAATTGTTGCTACACATGTACATGTATGTATATATATAATTCGATAAAATGTTTTAACAGGTACCGATTCCGTCTGATGTTTTTGGGATGCCGGTACCTTCTTCTTCTTTAGGAGATATACCTTCTACTTCATTGGGAGATGTACAAGTATGGACAATTTTTCACAAGTTCAAAATTTATGTTACCCCAAAAAGTTCCATTAAAAATTGAGATATATAGAGAGAGATCTATATTTTGAGTTATTTAAAATTTTTTGAATTTAGGTTCGTATAGAAGATTTTTTTAATCCGAGGACTTTAGCGATGGAGATAGGAACATCCACAGCATTTGAATAAGTTGTCTTTAGTTCTTTTTTTTAATATTATTGTTCAAATAAGTTTATATATGTACACGTACATTTTCATTTGAAAGTTTTTAATTTATATAAATTATTTATGTATATATATATATATTTATATTTAACTGTACATGTATATTGTACAGGTTACCACTGGAGATGTTTCTATGGCAGATCCTGTTCATCAAATGGAGAGGCAACTTTACGAGGTATTGCGTGATTTTTTTGTTATATTTTGTTTTTTACATGAAGTTCTAGATATATATATTCTCATTCATTTTTAAAACTTCAAATTTTAATGTTCAAGTACATGTGCATTGTGTATGTAGGTTTCCTATTTACAGGATAGGGAGCTAACCGAGACCCAGAGGCTAGATCCTCCATTTGATGGACAAGATATACAGTAGATTTGATTTGATTTCAAAATTTAGATGGTTTTAAAATTTGTTAAACTTGATACAGTTTGATACTTGAGTGAGATTTACAATTTTTGGACATATTTTATTACAGTATGTTTTTTGGACATATTTTTGGACATATGTTAAATTTTTTTGTTGGATAGTTGAATTATAATTGGCATGGCATGTGACATTTAATGTTAAATGTTTTTGTTAGATAGTTGAATTATAATTGGCATGGCATCTGAAGTTTTAAAACTACTTGAATGATAGAATGTGAACCTACATTTGCACATGTGGTAAATTGAAATGTTACTTGTAACAAGACAATCCCCATTGATTTCATTACAATATATGTTGATTTCTAATTTGATATAATTGCATACATATGATGGTACATTACTTGTAAAGTCATTGGATTAATAGTGTTCATTGATTTCAGTGTTTTTTGGATGGTTTTATTACTTTTGGCATGTGAATGTGAAGTAATGTTGTCATCTGAATTACATTTGATGTGTGATATTTACTGTTAAATGTTTTTGTTGGATAGTTGAATTATAATTGGCATGGCATGTGATATTTAATGTTAAATGTTTTTGTTGGATCTAGTTGAATTATAATTGGCATGCCATCTGAAGTTTTTAAAACTACATGAATAATAGAATGTGAACCTACATTTGCACATGTGGTAAATTGAAATGTTACTTGTAACAAGAAAATTCCCATTGATTTCATTACAGTATATGTTGATTTCTGATTTGATATAATTGCATGTATGATGGTACATTACTTGTAAAGTCATTGTATTAATAGTGTTCATTGATTTCAGTGTAAGCGCAAAAAATTATTGACAATGTAGAATGATTTTTGTGTCATAATAATTAAACCTAATAATATTGGAGAGCAAGAGAGACTTGAGGTATGGTGTTTACTACAAGAGTTTGAGATAAATATTTAAATGGTTTATCTATCTTTCATAAAATAGTTTAAGATTGATCACAAGAATTAAGAGAATGTCTCGGTCCATCATTGGTATGGTCCATCATAGAATGATCATCCATGTCAATGACTCTTAAGTCTATCTTTCCAAACCATGACCCTACTCTCACATGTGTGCCTTTCATGACACCAGTCACTGCTTTTATCCTCGAGTTGACTGCCTTGAAAGCACTCAACTCTTTCTCGATGCTAGCCTTCCTCTTTCTAAGAGATGAAGCTGCCTTTCGATTTAGGAAGCTATGGGTAGCCCCCGTGTCTATCAAAGCAGAGAACTTTTTCCCATGTACGGTTGTAGACATGAATCTCAAGTCCAAGGAACTTTAATCATCATTCCTCCTCCTTGTCTTGCGCCTTACTTTCGAAATCTTCTTCAACATTTCCTCTTCCAATATGTCTTTTGAACTAGCCCTTGGCTTAACAGTGCTTTTCACATATCTCTTCTCATGAAGCTCCATAGAACAATTCGATCCTGGGTCTGCTTGAATTGGTTCAAGCTCTTTCCTTTTCGAATTCTGTCTAATTGCTCCAATACGACATATATTGACTCCTTCCAAACGAAGTGCACAAATCCTCTTAGTGTGGTCGTCTTCTTTTCCAAGTGTGCCAACACATGCATTTTCTTTCTTCAAACCAATAGGTTTCGGATCAAGAAAGTCCCTCTTGATCTTATCTTCCATGTTCTTGACTTTATCCTGCAACGTGGTGCTTCTTTCCTTCACGTGAGCCCTTTCCATAAAGAGTTCCTGAAGTCTTTTTTCACCTTGTCGTATCTCCATGTCAAGCTTTTAAATTTCAGCAGTTTGTCTAGAAAGTCCATCCTTGGAATTTCTTGCTTGAAAAACCAACTAGGTTGAACCAACTTTGGTCTAGTGCATTGGAATTCATTAAAGAATTGGTCATTGGTGCTGCTTCAAGCTAGGAGTGAGCATCGTCACCAAACTACATTGAATATTTTACACTCCCTAGGGTGAATGATACTTTATATTGATTGACAGTCTAAGACTTTCGAATTTTTCCGAATGCCAAATGATCTTACAAAGTTGGTATTTATAATATCCTAGTAGGTCATTCGGTGACAACTTTTACCGAAAACTTGAAACGACTTTGGCATGTGATATTTAATTTGTTAAATTCTTTTGTTGGATTGTTGAATTATAATTGGCATGGCTTAACAGTGCTTTTCACATATCTCTTCTCATGAAGCGCCATAGAACAATTCGATCCTGGGTCTGCTTGAATTGGTTCAAGCTCTTTCCTTTCCGAATTCTGTCTAATTGCTCCAATATGACATATATTGACTCCTTCCAAACAAAGTGCACCAATCCTCTTAGTGTGGTCGTCTTTTTTTCCAAGTGTGCCAACACATGCATTTTCTTTCTTCAAACCAATAGGTTTCGGATCAAGAAAGTCCCTCTTCATCTTATCTTCCATGTTCTTGACTTTAGCCTGCAACATGGTGCTTCTTTCCTTCAAGTGAGCCCTTTCCATAAAGAGTTCCTGAAGTCTTTTTTCACCTTGTCATATCTCCATGTCAAGCTTTTCAATTTCAGCAGTTTGTCTAGAAAGTCCATCCTTGGAATTTCTTGGGTGAGAAACCAAGTAGGTTGAACCAACTTTGGTCTAGTGCATTGGAATTCATTAAAGAATTGGTCATTGGCGCTGCTTCAAGCTAGGAGTGAGCATCATCACCAACCTACATTGAATATTTTACACTCCCTAGGGTGAATGATACTTTAAATTGATCGACAGTCTAAGACTTTCGAATTTTTCCGAATGCCAAATGATCTTACAAAGTTAGTATTTATAATATCCTAGTAGGTCATTCGGTGACAACTTTTACCGGAAACTTGAAACGACTTTCGCATGTGATGTTTAATTTGTTAAATGTTTTTGTTGGATTGTTGAATTATAATTGGAATTGCATGTGAAGTTTTTAAAACTCGAGTTTTGGATGGTTTCAATCTACATTTTGCATGTGATATTTAATGAACTTTAAATGTTAAATGTTTTAATGATGCACAATATATAATCAAAAGGGTTTTAAAACTTAAAGTTTTGGATGGTTTCAACCTACATTTGCACATATAGTAAATTGAAATTATGTTACTTGTAACAAGACAATCCCCATTTATTTCATTGTATATGTTGATTTCTAATTTGATATAATTGCATGTATGATGGTACATTACTTGTAAAGACATTGGATTAATAGTGTTCATTGATTTTAGTGTAAGCGCAAAAAATTATTGACAATGTAGAATGATTTGTGTGTTATAATAATTAAACCTAATAATATTGGAGAGAAAGAGAGATGAGGTATGGTGTTTACTACAAGAGTTCGAGCAGGTCATTCGGTGACAACTTTTACTGGAAACTTGAAAGAAAGAGAATCTATATTTGGCTAGGACATCATGTAATATGCTTGACATAAACAATAAAATTGTACTTAAAAGCTGAGATTCGGGCAAGTGGGGACAACCACTTGTTATCTCGTCCCTTGGAGGCTAGGCCATATGGGGACCGAATTTGACTTTACAAAATAAAGTGAAATAATTTGTACCATATGGTCGGAGAACATATACAAGAACAATTAATATACAAGAACAATTAGTTTCATTCTAGAATATATATATCCAATAAATATTTAACATTTTTAATGAATGCACATGTATAGAAAAACTACTTTCAGTTGATACTAGAGCACGTGCTTGTACCCAAACAATTTGTAACATCTGCAAACCACAAATAACATAAGCAGCTCAATTTTTAGTTGAGTACTGAAAGGTCTAAAAGATAATAAATTGTTGGACACTTCACTCAAAAAAATTCTAATGGAATTCCATCTTCAATAATCCGTTCATGATCGGATTTTGACATTTTACATTTCTTAATTTTTGATTTTTTCTTTGATTGAACTTCTATCAACTTTATTCGTGCTACACACACCAAGTGACTATATTGACAACTTATGGAATCAGGTTCATAGTCTTCGAAGTAAACAAAGTCTCCAATTTGACGAGTTTGTTTGAAAAAATAACCTTTCAGTATAATAGACCCTTTGTCATACTGAAATCCGTGATCATTATAGTCTTGTAATAATTTCATTTTTTGTTCAGTGAAACGCATCAAATAATACTTCACATTTTCATCGTTGTCAATAGGTGAAATTACAGCAAAAACATCTCCTGCACAATAAAATAAATTTAACATTTAATTATGCATATTTAAATTTATTTGTAGATCTTTAAATCATTAAAAAGTAATTCAAATGTTACCTTCTCTAACAAGATCAGAAACTCGATCACCATCGGATGATATTGTAGTTTCCTCTAATTCCATTTCTTCAAACATTGCAACAGACATTTTTCCCTTTGTATTTAGCTCTGTATGTTTCCAATCATTCACATACATTTTGTTTTCACAGACGTCATTGGATTTTGTGTTGTCTATGAAAACATCACAAAAACAAGAATATTTTCTTTTATCCAATGCAAACACATTTGTGGACAATTTTGTTTGAATTGAATGCAATTTTCGAGTCCCTTTTATTGTTCCAACGTCATTTCCAATTGATCTATTTACGTCTCCGATTCCAATAAGCCATAAAAACCTTTATATGGAAAATTAGAAAAAGAATTTGTAAATATGATATCAAAATACAATTAAAAATAATCATTGCATGATAAATGTACAATGTTTAAAATTAGATTACCAATATAAATTAAATTGAATGTACCTTCGCACTTCTCTTGATGGGTTAATCTCATGGCTTAGAGCAGTTTTGCACCATTGAACAGCTTCTTCAGCGTTCACAAGTCGGCGTGCAAAGTGGTTCATTTGATATCTTCGAAGTACTCGTTTTATGCATGCTCCTGCACCGTCATGTTCTCATTTTCCATGGCCAGCCTCAAAGAAATTCCAACAATGTTTAATGCAGGTTTTCTTATGAAGACGACACAACCAAAAAAATGATCGTGCAGATTTGAATTGACCTGCGCATCCGTCTGACCATATCCAATGTTCATTGAATGTTATTCCACGATTTTTTAATGAATCATAAATTTTTCCAAAACAATGTTGTACAAAACATGTATCATGCGTACGATCGTCACTGATATAAAAATGATATTCTTTAATGATATGTCGATTTTCACTCGTGCTTTCTATATGATTGACATTTTGTTCAGCATGTCTATATAGAATATGGACGAGCATGGAGACTTGGTCAGAGTGATAGTATTCACTCTGAATTTCTTTTTGTGGAACAAATGTGTAGTTTTCTGCAAAATCAATCACCGACAAAATGGTTCCTGGTGGAAAAACTTCACGAGATTTTTTGAATTGCAAGTCTTGCCATCGAGCTCTATGGGAATGCATGGTGTATTTGTAAATTTCTGCTTCAAACTTTCTCAAAAAGTCTATTAGAAAAATTTCATCTTCTCGTAATTCGATTCTTTTAACACTATCTGCACCTTGAATTGATGTACTGGTATACTCATATCTCTTCCATTTCACTTTCATGTTGGAAAATGATTGATCATTTATATCAATACGATATTTGTTTTGAAATTTAGTCAAATTTCCACAATCATCGCATTTTTTACCACCAACACATTTCTTTTTGTAAAATAGTTCATCGCTTTCTCTTTCACATAGAATTTGAGATATGAATTCACGTATAGTGGAAGGAGGAGGTGAATCCTTCCATAATGTTCTACCGAAATCAAGGAATGTGTCATAATATAACTCAAATTCCACATGATAACGGCAACAACAAGTGTCGCGTACGGTGATATGTTTTACATACCATGGTTTTTGTTGAACAAAAGCACTGAGTGAAACTTGAATTTGACGATTCTCTTCTTTGAACTTGTTGAATAACTCTATTTGAGTGGTTTCCAAGAGATGTTTTTCATGTTCTTCGTATTGATTTCGTGCTATTCTTCTTCGCATCACATGTCTTGTAGTGGGTGAAACACGCGAATTGTTCTTCCAATATTCATATATTATTTTTTTAACATCTTCTCCAAGTCTATCTTTGTATGGTTGCCTACAAATAGCTCTCCAACAAGCGAGTTCATCATTTACGTCTATTTGTAGTCGAAATTTTCGATGTTTGTGCAGAGTTTTTCGCAAGGTTCCCAGTGCTCGTGTCATAGATGTTAGATTCAAACGATTCTCTTGAGTACTTGGTGAAACCATTGCCATTTGTATTCCTCTACGTATATTTGAAACATCTTTATCTCTAGATCTCTTAATTGACTCTATAGCACTACTCATATTTTTTATCACCTCTTCTTTCATTTTTTATCTTTGGTTGATTTTCGAATACCCAATAGTGTCGTCGCTTCTTTTAATTTCCTTGATGATAGGAGACTTTTCAACATTTGAGCTTGAACTGTCACTTGCTCAGTTTTGAAAAACATTTCAAAAATTTTATCGACACGATATCGTATAACATAGTCAGGTTTTTTATCTCCATATGTGTGAGTGTCAACATTTTCTAACATCTCATTATCGATAGTGATTTCATCTGTACATATTCGAAAAAAATAGTACATATTCAATAAATAACTAAATTAATAAATATGTCAATAAATATTAGGAAAATTTTAAATATATCAATAGATCATAATATTTACATTTACATACCCGATTCAATTTCTGTTTGAGGTTGATTTTCTTCTTCAATATTTTGAGGAGAATCTCTCTCTGTTTACATTAAACAAAATATTTTTCAAACTAGTTCATCAAATACAAATTAAGCTTCACATTCTACATTGGGAAAACTTTAAAAATATATCAATAGATCATAATATTTACGTTTACATACCTGATTCAATTTCTGCTTGAGGTTGATTTTCTTCTTCAATATTTTGAGGAATATATCTGTCTGTTTACATCAAACAAAATATTTTTCAAACTAGTTCATTAAATAAAAATTAAGCTTCACATTTTACATTAGGAAAATTTTAAATATATATCAATAGATCATGTAATATTTACGTTTACATACCTGCTTCAATTTCTGCTTGAGGTTGATTTTCCTCTTCAATATTTGAGAGAGCTTCTAACTTTCTTTTGCGATATTGTCTCGTCTCTTCTCTACGTTCTTCAGGCTTTCTTTTTCGATCATATTTTCTCACACAAGTTCTTCGATTTCCCATGATAATAGGGTATGAGGTTCAAAAAATTTCCTTCAAAAAATTAGACAATAACTCAATTACAAAAAATATCACAAAAGATTTAATTTAAAAAAATCATTTCTAAAAAATACGTAATTTAATCCAAAACACGTACATACCTCTAAGAAAAATCACACCGCCTCCAAGAAATGTCTTCCAAAAAAATTCTTTAAATCCAAAATGTGAAGAAAAATTTTTGAACAAAGAAGCTCAAAAGATTTATTTCAACACAAAACACGTACATACCTCCAAGAAAAATCAGGTCGCTTCCAAAAAATGTCTTCCAAAAAAGTTCTTTAAACTCAAACTTTGAACCTCCAAGAAAAATCACGCCACCTCCAGAAAATGTCTTCCAAAAAATTTTTTTAAACCCAAACTTTGAAGAAATTTTTTTGAATTCAAACCAAGTTGTAAAATGAAATGAAGTGCGAAATGTGCGAAAATTGTGTATCATTTCATGGCAATTTATATTGACGCGAAATATGTGTATTGTAGGGGGCTCCACAAAAATTTTCGGCCGACGGAGAATTGCACAATAGTTCGGCCGAACTTTTGATAAGAAGTTCGGTTGAAATATTAAGACGTTAGTTTTAGCGGCTCGTAAGCGGAAAACATAGTTCGGCCGAAATTTCACTAATAGTTCGGCCGAACTAACGCGTCACCAATTACGCAGAACCAAGCTCTGAAAAAGGTTATGCAACTTTGGACTGATTAAACTCCATGAAAACTTGTTAATTAACTGTCAGAACCAAGAAAAGCATTTTCAGAATTGAATCTACTTTCAGGAAATATAAATTTTATGGAATTTCGTAAACGTTTATTAATTTTAATTATTTTTCTAATAAAATGAGTGCAAACAATTTTTGAGGGTCATCGTGATTCAGTGAAATCAAAATTTTGTGTCTCCCAAAATACATTGTAAAAAAATTTGAAAAAATTATGGGGCATTACATTGGTCCGTTGACTCTAATGGGTAGCTTTTAGATTTTTATTTTATAACTTATATGTTAAGAAATTTGTTGCCACGCGAAACATATAAAAAATACGCAGTTTTTCGTATTGGACCAGTTCAAAAAATTCTAGTAATTATGATATGCATCCATTGGCTTTGTAAATATGACGAAACCAAAGTAGACTCTGTCTAGATTGTTGTAACACATTTTGTTTTTTCAAAAACACAAATTTTCAATGAATAAAACGTTGCCACATAACATGACTTCTTATGAATTCTTTGATTGTTAAGAAACACACACTCAAAGAAACGCTAAGTTGACATATCAAATCTGCATAAAAAAATTTTAAAAAATAAGTAATAGAAAGCTGAAAAAAATGAAATTTTTTTCTCAAAAAAGGGCAAAAAGTGTAACCCAGCTTCACATTTTCACCCAGTGTTTCCTATTTCCTATTATGCTTTCAATATGATTTGATGTGAATTGAAACTTATTAGCACTCGTTGCAAATGTATATCTAAAATGTGATTAGCTAGGGCATTTGCTAATGTATTTAGATTTCTAGAAATATATTCATATTATATGAAATCAAAATTTATTTCTAGAAGACATATTCTCAAAACCATGCGAAGGATGATGATATTTCTAATTGAATAGACAATAGCAAGTTGTAGCACTACAAGTTGTGAGTCGAGACTGATGACTAAAGAATGGATACCATGTGAAATAGCATCACATAGTAGCTTAACCACTGCATTATACTGAAAAATTTTATTATTAGAGAGACCAATAAAAATCCCATGCATACTCACTAGCTCACCATTTGCAACAAAGAAATCCCATGCTACAGAAGATAGGTTCTGAGTACTACAACTAGCACCATCAACATAACTAATGTACGGTTCAAGGGATGTCGACATCTGCAAACCAAACTTAATTGGGATCAACAAAAATCGTGGGAAACTCTGAAAAGACACACTAAAACACACTCAGACACACCTATAGATAGTATGTACATAATTTACTACACATGATATCAAGCATACTATTTTTTGAGGTACAACCCATTTATAGGCTACACTAGTGGAACTTAATCAAAGTATACTAACTCATAGGCCCATTTTTCAAGGAATTCCTTGACAATGTACGAACCCAACCAAATTGTTTGGAACTTTCCTGGACCTAACTTATCGGTTTATTGGTCATATAAGAGAACCATGTCTCATTTCTAGAAGACAAGGGGATTGGAACTTTTGTCATATTTCAGCTTGACGTGTCTTTTATGAGTCTCATTGGCTAAAGCAGCATCGCGCCGAGTTTCATCCAAATGAGTCTGATGTAAAAGACAGTATTCCATGAAAGTGGCAAGAAGTTCACCATCTAGTTTTAATGATGTACTTTCACACTCAATGGGGAGGATCTCTTCTAGATCATATACCAACTGAAATGGTGTGAATTTCATAACAGTCATAACCGAGGTTCGGTATTCCCATAGGGCACCATAAAGGAACAAGTGCTAGTCTGATTTGTATATCCCTACCATATGTTGAAGTATAGTCTTAAGAACTTTGTCAACAACATCAACTTGTTCATTAGCCTGTGGATAGTAGGGAGTGGAATTTTCATGAAAAAGTCTGAGTTTAGTAGCTAGTTCTGTCATCATATGATTCCAGAATTGCTTTCAATGATCCGTAACTATCGCTTGCAGTACACCAAACCTAGAAATAACATGATTGAAGAAAAAATATGTAGTTTTTCATCGATGTTGTTTTATTTAGCCATCGTCTAGGCCCATTTAGTGAAGTGGTCAACAACAAAAATAATATAACCATGCCCTCTGACTGAGTGAGGGTTACATGTCATAAATTCAATGTCCCATTTTTCAAAGGTACCAACAACAACAATGAGTTGCAATGGAGAAGGAGGAAAATAGATCTTACAATTATAGATATGACACGCGTGAAACTTCTGGAAAACAAGGATGCAGTCATGAAAGATAGTAGGGAAAAGTAACCAACACATAAGACCTTCTACGTAGTAGCATAACTAGATAGATATCCACCAAATGCCCTCACATGGAATTTGTTAAGGACTTTCTCAGCTTCCTCAAGGGTGAGGCACCTCTGTAAAATTTTATCAATAACAAGACGATAAAGGGTGTCACCTATAATAATGTAATTTGAGGATTGGTATCGAATACATTGCTACTCATAGCAATAGTTATTAGGGTGGAAAATCTGGTTCTCGAGATAGATCAGAAAATCTCCATACAATGGGTGAGATGATCAAATCAGAAACAATGATGCGTTAGGGATAGAATCTTCAGATGCAGATTCAAAATTTGGTTAAGGAAGGTCGCACATAAGCTCGATGAAAACTAGGGATATCTTCTATTTGAACTTGATGAAATGGAGGTCGACCTCTTGCAGAATAACGTTCCACTTAGAGTACTCCCCCCCCCAAGCGATTGATGTGACAATATATATATCATAGGGTTACAATCTTAAATGACCATAGTTTTCTGAAGCAATATATAATGGCGAAACCTTTGGACGAATTGGACTATTTCTAAAGCCAAATTTTCTACATGAGTATATCTAATTTCAGTATCATTAAGGTTATGACTTAGATAATAAATGGGATGTTGAATCCCTATATTGTATCCTTGGAACAATACCATTTCTATGGTAGAACTAGAAATAGTAATATATAGGAAATACTCACACCGATAATCATGGGGATATAAAAGAGATGCCCGAAATAATACCTCTTTCAAGGCATTAAATGCTTTCTGAGCAGTGTCTTTCCAATGGAAAGGTACCCTTTTTTTCAGTAAGTGAGTGAATCCTTTGGTCAACTTACCAGTATTAGGGACAAACCTCTGCAAGAAGTTATATTTCCCTTGGAGTCTTTGTAACTGAATGAGAAAAGAAGGCGCAACTAGGTCGTCAATCGCCTTCACTTTCAGAGGATCAATATGAATTCCTTGTCTTGAAATGAAAAGACCTAGGAGTCGACCATAACTAATGCATAACACACATTTGTGTGTGTTGATTTGAATGTTATAACATCTAACCAGAGGAAAAGATGTCGAAGATGCATCCAGTGATCAACTCAATGTTTATAATGAGCAGGGGGATCATATAAATAGGGTTTGATCATGTGCTTAATTTCGTTAAATGCATAATCCATGAAACTTTGAAATGTGGCCCCAACGTACTTTAAGACGAATGGGAGCTTGAGATAGGAAAAAGTACCTAAGGGACAAATAAATGTACTCTTAAGTTGGTCTGCCAACAGAATGTTTATTTGATTTGATTATAGCCCAGGAATCCATCCATAAATGAATAAATCTCATAGCCAATGTAGTCATAAACAATATGGTCAATAAATGGGGTCAAATAGTTTTCCTTGAGACAACCACAATTCACATCTTGATAATTGGCACATAATTGAGCCATGCCATTTTTATTCATAACATAGACTATGTTCGATACCCAATCACTTAAAGGAACAAGGTATATAATAATAGCCTGAAGAAGCTTTTCAACTTCAGCCTTAATCCCAACAACCTTCTTGGGATGGTCTGGACGGAGGCACTTCTAGATGAGTTTGGAATCAGGATACGTTTTAATCTTGTGCCCTACTAAGTTTGGATCTATAATTGGTATTTATTCATAAGTCCAGGAAAAGACATGTCGAAACTCAAGAAAAAGAGCTCTATAAATCTTGATCTCTGACGAAGAAAAATATCCTCAAATGTATAGATTTTTTACAACACCTGGTTTGATAGAGATATCGAGAGGTATCATTTCCACGATTTTCGAAAGGTTATTTTTAGAGTCGACCTCATGAATAGAGATAGAATTCGTAAATGGTTCGAGAAAATTACATATATACACATCAGTGAGATTACCCTTTATGGAATATGGAAACAAGGAACAATTGTGATGTTCGTCCCATGACCCATCATCTAGCATCATGATCTCCATGATGCTTTCATCGATAGAGAATATGTAAGAAAAATGATCAGAAGGCATGGCATAATCGAGTGATCAATCTACACAATTGATCGAAGAGAAGGTATAAGTTTCTTACGCCGAATAGATGTACTTGTAATCTAGCTCAACAGAGCTAACCGACATTCGATTACCAAAACTTTGGATGTCGGTTTCATCGAGTACAAATCATGGATGACTCGAGATAGTAGATGATGATCTCATGTTGATATAGGAAACCAAAGATGATCTGTCAGGAATGAGAGGAGGAGGGAGCGAAAAGGTTCCCATGAGTGTAGAATGCTTCACCAATCTAACTCCGACATGATGATAAGAGTGTAGGGCTTCCCCTACAAGAGGGAGACTTCCAGTAACATGAGAATTATAGGAGAAAAAGCTTATTTTATTTATGGATACAATCCCTCCTTTATGAGGGAAGGTGATCATACTGAAGTAAGTCAAAACGATGGAAGCCATGGAATAAACCCACATACCACCGAATAGAAGATTATAATCGAGAGGTATGTTAATAACTTCAACTTCAGTTTATGATTTCACTAGAAAACAAACTAAAGAATCCTTTACTCGAAGCGTCCTTCCTACCTTAAGAACATACTATCTTAGGTTCAAAGCGTATAGTTTTATTTCATCTCTTAAACCTCCTCCAAGAAAGTACCAAGTCTTTAATTTTTCCTCAAGTTTTATTTTCCTCTCACCCTATTGGCTCCCTTATCTCAACTGATATTATTTATCTCTAGAGAGAAAAAAGGATGGCTACAAGGCAGCTAGTCCCCGACTTAAGCCAAAATTATCAATAGAATGGAAGCAATGCAACGAGTTCAAATTTGCAAGGCCATCAGGCAGCCATGTTCAGATTTGCAAGGCCATCAAGCAGCCACGTTGCAAGGCCATCGGGCAACCATGTTGTCATTATACTGATTTATTAAATTTTTGAACAAACAAGAGCTATAATGGATTGGGTATCATTTGATAGATATATCGAGAGGTATCGTTTCCACGATTTTCGAAAGGTTATTTTCAGAGTCGACCTCATGAATAGAGATAGAATTCATAAATGGTTCGAGAAAATTACGTAAATACACATTAGTGAGATTATCCTTTATGGAATATGGAAACAAGGAATAATGGTGATGTTCGTCCCATGACCCATCATCTGGCATCATGATCTCCATGATGCTTTCATCGATAGAGAATACATGAGAAAAATGATCAGAAGGCATGGCATAATCGAGTGATCAATCTACCCAATTGATCGAAGAGAAGGTATAAGTGTATTAGGCTGAATAGATGTATTTGTAATCTAGCTCAACAGAGCTAAGCAACATTTGATTACCAAAACTTTGGATGTCGGTTTCATCGGGTACAAATCATGGATGACTTGAGATAGTAGATGATGATATCATGTTGATATAGGAAACCAAAGATGATCTGTCAGGAATGAGAGGAGGAGGGAGCGAAAAGGTTCCCATGAGTGTAGAATGCTTCACCAATATAACTCCGACGTGATGATAAGAGTGTAGGGCTTCCCCTACAAGAGGGATACTTCCAGTAACATGAGAATTAAAGGCGAAAAAGATGATTTGATTTATGGATACAATCCCTCCTTTATGAGGGAAGGCGATCATACTGAAGTAAGTCAAAACGATGGAAGCCATGGAATAAACCCACATACCATTGCATAGAAGATTATAATCGTGAGGTATGTTAATAACTTCAACTTCAGTTTGTGATTTCACTAGAAAACAAACTAAAAAATTGTTTACTCGGAGCGTCCTGCCTACCTTAAGAACATACTATCTTAGGTTCAAATCTTACAGTTTTATTTCATCTCTTAAACCTCCTCCAAGCAAGTACCAAGTCTTTAATTTTTCCTCAAGTTTTATTTCCCTCTCACCCTCTTGGCTCCCTTATCTCAACTGATATTATTTATCTCTAGAGAAAAACAAGGATGGCTGCAAGGCAGCTAGTCCCTGACTTGAGCCAAAAGTATCAGTAGAATGGAAGCAATGCAACGAGTTCAGATTTGCAAGGCCATCATGCAACCATGTTCAGATTTGCAAGGCCATCAAGAAACCATGTTGCAAGGCCATCGGGCAGCCACGTTGTCATTATACTGACTTATTAAATTTTTGAACAAACAAGAGCTATAATGGATTGGGTATCGTTTGATAGAGATATCGAGAGGTATCGTTTCCATGATTTTCGAAAGGTTATTTTCAGAGTCGACCTCATGAATAGAGATAGAATTCGTAAATGGTTCGAGAAAATTATGTAAATACACATCAATGAGATTATCCTTTATGGAATATGGAAACAAGGAACAATGGTGAGGTTCGTCTCATGACCCATCATCTGGCATCATGATCTCCATGATGCTTTCATCGATAGAGAATACATGAGAAAAATGATCGGAAGGCATGGCATAATCGAGTGATCAATCTACCCAATTGATCGAAGAGAAGGTATAAGTTTATTAGGCCGAATAGATGTATTTGTAATCTAGCTCAACAGAACTAAGCGACATTCGATTACCAAAACTTTTGATGTCGGTTTCATCGGGTACAAATCATGGATGACTCGAGATAGTAGATGATGATATCATGTTCATATAGGAAACCAAAGATGATCTGTCAGGAATGAGAGGAGGAGGGAGCGAAAAGGTTCCCATGAGTGTAGAATGCTTCACCAATCTAACTCTGACATGATGATAAGAGTGTAGGGCTTCCCCTACAAGAGGGAGACTTCCAGTGACATGAGAATTAGAGACGAAAAAACTTATTTGATTGATGGATACAATCCCTCCTTTGTGAGGGAAGGCGATCACACTGAAGTAAGTCAAAACGATGGAAGCCATGGAATAAACCCACATACCACCGAATAGAAGATTATAATCGAGAGGTATGTTAATAAATTCAACCTCAGTTTATGATTTCACTAGAAAACAAACTAAAGAATCCTTTACTCAGAGCATCCTGCCTACCTTAAGAACATACTATCTTAGGTTCAAAGCTTACAGTTTTATTTCATCTCTTAAACCTCCTCCAAGCAAGTACCAAGTCTTTAATTTTTCCTCAAGTTTTATTTCCCTCTCACCCTCTTGGCTCCCTTATCTCAACTGAGATTATTTATCTCTAGAGAAAAACAAGGATGGCTGCAAGGTAGTTGCTAGTGCCTGACTTGAGCCAAAAGTATCAGTAGAATGGAAGCAATGCAAAGAGTTCAGATTTGCAAGGCCATCAGGCAGCCATGTTCAGATTTGCAAGGCCATCAAGCAGCCACGTTGTCATTATACTGACTTATTAAATTTTTGAACAAACAAGAGCTATAATGTTTCTGCAAAAACAATTAAAACTCAACTTTGTTTGGCATGAGAGCAGAACTCAAATTTGTTTGGCATCAAAGCAAGTTCAACTCTCCGACCTTGAAAATTAATGTGCTGTATAATTAAAATGTGTATCAAAATTCCTGTTTGTTTTCTTGTTTGCATAGTTAATAAATACTAAGAATTTTCGACGCCTCCATAAATTCGGCCGAGTTAAGTGTCCATTTGCATCCAGTACTGTCAAGATTCAAATGCTAGTCAGTTAGACTTAGCATATGCTAGTCTTCGGGAGCTAGAAATTCCAAACTAGATATGATAGTCTTAAATACGAATGGCAAAATTTCATATATTACAAAGAAAATGAATATACCATATCGTTGATGATTAAAGTATATTAATTATGGTTTTAACGTTTTTCCTTTAACGTTGATTAATAAATGGGCATATATATATTACAGTAAATTTTATGGCAATCAACCCGATACCACTCGTCACTAAATTCAGTAAACACGTTTATATATAAATTTTATGGCAATCAACTCGATACCACCCGTCACTAAATTCAGTAAACACATTTATATATATAAGGTAACGCGTCACTAAATTAAGTAAACACACACACACACATAAAAGGTAACGTGCATCGGAGGTATGCCATCATTGATTACTGGGCTCGATCTGGCCACTCCACATCAATATAATAACCTTTATATATATTGTAAACGTTTATTGTTTCTTGTATAGTTCCATTTTCCGAATTCTGGTAACGTAGCTTAAATATGAATTTGTGATGTTCAAAAAGAATAAAGCAAAAGAGACAGAAATGAGCTATGCCCTGAGGAAGTAAGCCCCATATAAACATGAATTTGGGGTGTCCAATTAGCACATATCAGTCCGGTGTCAGACACGGGAAGAACATAAATTACAGAAAAACGAAAAAACGGTAAAGGGAAATTAATGTACCTGGTTATATTCATCTATTCATAGCTTCCTAAAAGTCTTCCCACATCATAATCGTCTGGGTCTGACATCTCTATTCTAGAGACAATCCCTCTCGATCCACCATGAGTCCTTGTTAAAAAAATATTTTTCTCCCACACTAGAACTTATGGTCCTTGATAAAGACATTAGGCAAAAGCTTCATTCTGCACTTGTGAAGGTTGACTGGGTACAGCTTATGTCTTGCGTCTATTGAAGGTCCAATGAATCCACAGCAGAAACAGTTTTTACAGGAATAACCAAACAGAATGAAATCTATTCTCAAGTTACATATGATGGAGTTAGACTTAGCATATGCTAGTCTTCAGGAGCTAGAAATTCCAAACTAGATATGATAGTCTTAAATACGAATGGTAAAATTTCGTATATTACAAAGAAAATGAATATGCCATATCGTTGATGATTAAAGTATATTAATTATGGTTTTAACGTTTTTCCTTTAATGTTGATCAATAAATGGGCATATATATTACAGTAAAGTTTATGGCAATCAACCCGATACTACCCGTCACTAAATTCAGTAAACACATTTATATATGAGGTAACTCGTCACTAAATTCAATAAACACACATATATATGAGCTAATGTGCATCGGAGGTATGCCATCATTGGTTACTGGGCTCGATCTGGCGACGCCACATCACGTATCCCAGTACCAGGACCAAGCCCATTTATTTTTGCTGGTATTATCTCGAAAAAATTCTTGCTGGTATTTTTTTGGACTCATTGTTGGACTCATTGCTGGACTCGTCACCATTTAGCACTGTACGCAGCTATCGTTTTCGAACCCCTTATAGTTTTCTGTTGAAATATAATTTCAACGGCAGCCCCACACCATACAGCGGCAAAGCATGTCCGCGGGGGTCGATGGAAATTTGTGGGCAGAGGTTCTTACCCCCGGAATTGCGTGTCTGCCCCGCGACGGGGCCACATATATCTGTACATATGTTATATGGTAATAAAAGAATTCCGCGGGGGTTGTTGAAGGCTCGTGGCTGGAGTTGTAAAGCCCACCGGAATTGCCTACGTCATCAGCTGGCCCACATATATTATATGCCATATGTTATATATTAAAAAAATGACCGCAGGTTAAATGTTTTTACACGGCATTTTTTTTATATAGTTGGTTTTAATAAGTTTTAAATGTTATATGTTTTATTTTAATATATATAACACATATATATTAAAAGGCCCAGCACATTGTAAAGGCCGTGAAGTGTAACTTTTTTATTACACAGCAGTGTAAATAAAAAAAGAAAAGACAGCAGAACTGGTTTTATTATACAGGAATGTGCACAGCAGTGCGGGAAAGAAAAATCAAAGTGCCAGCAAGTGAAATTTGTGATCAATGCGTTCCAAGCGGTGCTGACAGAGTTAATGCAGCCATTAAGATTTCTGAAGCGGTGAACTTAGTGGTTGAACAATTTATGATGCAGATATTTGTTTTGTAAATACACAGGACAGTGTCATTTTGGAATGTAATGTTTTTTTTATATGCAGTGCAGCGTATTGTTAAAAACAGAGACAGAGAGCAGAATTTTTAAAAATACACAGCAGAGTGTATGTTTGTTTTTAAAAACAGAGTATTCCAGCAGTGAATGTTTTTAGTGAAACAGAGTTTTTAATTTGTGCACTGTGACAGCAGCAGTCACAATTGTAAATCCCTCTTTTGAGGAAGTCTGTAACAGCAGTTTTTTTTTTTATATATTGAATATAAATTTTCTGAGTTAAAAACTCTGTCTGTGAGTGAAATTTTTAATTAGTTTCTCTGTGTTAAAGAGGCAGTTTTTATTGTTTTGGAATTCTGAAAATTCCAACATGGTATCAAAGCCAATCCAGGCTATTTGAAGGTCAAATAAGCTGAAGGAACAGAGTTCGTTTTTGCAGCAACCTCTCCAGCAGAGTGAAGGTTCAGCCAAGAAGAATTCGAAGGTATTTCTCTATAAAATTTGTTGTGTTACTGTTGCAGTACAGTGAGCTATTTTAATACACAGTCAAGTGTTTTTAAATTCATAGTTAGAAGTGCAGAATGGCTGGTTCTAGCACAGGTATGAGTTTGGGAAATGTCCATCTCCCACAATTCAATGGAAAGAATTATGATTACTGGTCAATAACTATGAAAGCTTTATTTACCTCACAAGAGTTATGGGAATTAGTTGAGGATGGCTTTGAAGAGCCAAAAGATGAAGCAGAGTTTTTAATGTTAAATCAAGCAGGAAGAGAACAGTTGAAGAACAATAAGAAGAGAGATGCCAAGGCTCTTTTCTTCTTGTATCAAGCAGTACATGAGAGTGTGTTTCCAAGGATAGCAGCAGCTAAGAAATCCAGTGAAGCATGGGAAACTCTCAAGACAGCTTATCAGGGTATGGAGAGAGTGAAGACAGCAAAACTTCAATTGCTGAGGAGAGACTTTGAGACTCTCTGCATGAAAGAGTCAGATAACATTGACTCATTCTTCACTCATGTGATTGGAATGGTCACTCAAATCAGATCTCATGGAGAGATTCTTGAGGACAAGAGGATTGTGGAAAAACTCTTGAGAAGTTTACCCTCAAGATTCGATGTGATTGTCACCACCATAGAAGAGACAAGGGATCTCACAAAGTTTTCAGTGGATGAATTACATGCATCACTGATTACCCATGAACAGAGATTGGGTAGGAGTGAAAACTCATCTCTAGAACATGCTTTTAAGACCCAGATATCTTTCGGTAGAGGAAGAGGGCAAGGCAGAAGAGGAAGAGGCAGAAGCCAGAACAGAGGTGGAAGGAACAGTCCAGCAAATGCTCAGGGAAGGGGCAGCAATCCAAATCAGCATCAAGGCCAAGGCAGCAGCCAACAGAATGGTCAGCAGAATGCACAAGGACAAAGGTATGATAAGTCCAATGTCCAATGTTATAATTGTAAGAAATATGGTCATTATGCAAATGAATGTAGAAAGAAGAAACAAGACATGAGAAGTGAAACTAGTGCAAATTTCACAAAAGAAAATAGCAGCCAAAGTAATTTGTTTTTAGTTTGTAACATGGCTGAAGAAAAGAATGAGGATATATGGTTTCTAGACTCCGGTTGTAGTAACCATATGACAGGAAACATAGCCATGTTTTCTATGTTAGATGAAAGTGTGCAGTCACAAGTCACACTAGGAACTGATAGCAAAGTTTCTGTTATGGGAAAAGGAGATGTAAATGTTTTAACAAGATTAGGTGCAAAGAAAACCATAGCAGATGTTTATTATGTTCCAGGAATGAAGTGTAACCTCTTGAGTGTTGGACAGCTTGTCCATAAGGAGTATAATGTTTTCTTTGATAATGATGTTTGTACCATCATGGATAAACCACCCAGCAAAGTATGTATTGCTGAAGTGAAGATGACGAGGAACAGGATGTTCCCTCTCAGAATGAGAGCAGACTTGAAGAATGGTGAAGAGAAAGCAACAGTTGCACAGGAGACTTTTCAAAGCGAACCAAAGGATGATAATTGGTTATGGCACTTGAGATTTGGTCATCTCAACTTTGGAGGTCTTAACTTGTTGAACAGAAAAGGGATGGTAAGTGGTTTACCATTGATAGAGAAACCGGACAGCCTTTGTGAAGGTTGTATTCTTGGGAAACAACACAGAGAAAGTTTTCCTTCCGGGAAAAGCATAAGGGCAAAAGCACCCTTAGAGATCGTCCACTCGGATGTATGTGGACCGATGCAAACTCCATCACTTGCAAGCAGCCACTATGTCTTAACATTCATAGATGATTTTACAAGAAAAACTTGGGTTTACTTTTTGAAAAAGAAAAGTGAAGTGTTTGAAAAATTCCGCAATTTCAAAGCACTTGTTGAGAACCAGAGTGGGCTGCATATCAAGGTCTTAAGGACTGATAGAGGAGGTGAGTATATATCTAAAGATTTCCTACGTTTTTGTAGAGAAAATGGTATTCATAAACAGTTTACAACTAGATATACACCGCAGCAAAATGGAGTGGCCGAAAGGAAGAACCGAACCATAATGGACATGGCGAGGAGTATGTTGAAGGCAAAGCATTTGCCGAATGATTATTGGGCTGAAGCTGTACATTGTGCAGCGTATATTTTAAACAGGTGTCCTACAAAAACGGTAATGAATAAAGTGCCGGAAGAGGCATGGAGTGGCGCAAAGCAAAGTGTCACACATATGAAGGTTTTCGGATGTGTGGCTTATGCACACATTCCGGATCAGCTAAGGAAGAAGTTGGACAGCAAGGGGGAGAAATGTATTTTTATTGGATACAGTGAGGAATCCAAGGCATACAGGTTATATAACCCATCCGACAAGAAGTTTCTTGTGAGCAGAGACGTTCAGTTCATTGAAGAGGAAGCTTGGGATGGAAGCATAGAGAAAACAGTGAATGTTAAACACTGTTTATCTCATGATGAGAATGATGATGAGGTGGCTGAAATACATCCCCAAACAGCAGCATCAACACCACAAAGTACACCCTTGAGGAGAAATGAAAGTGCTTCTCCAAGCACACCACAAGGAGGAAATTCAAGTGCTTCTTCAAGCACTTGTACACCTACTGAAAGAGGTAAGAAATTCAGAAGTTTGAAAGATATTTATGAACAAGATTTAGCTAATGAAGGTATCAATTCTTTGTTTTATTTATATTGTCATGTTGATGATCCTATTCATTTAGAAGAAGCTATCAAGAATGAGAAATGGATAGAAGCTATGGATGAGGAAATAAATGCCATAGAGAGGAACAAAACTTGGGATTTGGTTGAACTCCCAAAAGGTAAAGATGTCATAGGTGTCAAATGGGTCTACAAGACCAAGAGTAATGCTGAAGGCAAGATAGAGAGACACAAGGCAAGGCTTGTTGTCAAAGGGTATAAGCAGAAGCATGGCATTGATTATGAGGAAACTTTCGCACCGGTTGCAAGAATGGAAACCGTGAGAGCAGTGTTGTCCATAGCAGCACAAAACAAATGGAAAGTTTACCAAATGGACGTGAAGTCAGCATTTCTAAATGGAGTGTTAATGGAAGAGGTTTACATTGAACAACCTCTCGGCTATGAGAAGAAAGGCCAAGAGCACAAAGTGTGCAAGTTGAAAAAGGCTCTTTATGGGCTGAAGCAAGCGCCAAGAGCGTGGTACAATAGGATAGATTCCTATCTACTGGAAAACGGATTTGAAAAGTGTGAGGGAGAACCCACCCTCTACATCAAAGAACAAGATGGTAAAATTTTGATTGTAGTCTTGTATGTTGATGATGTTATCTTTACAGGTAATGATGGTTGCCTTATTGAAAATTTTAAAACGGTCATGAAGAATTTGAAATGACTGATATGGGTTTGTTGAGATGTACTTGGAATAGAAGTAGAAACGAAGATGAAAGTGGATTTTCTCATCTCACGGGCAAGTATGTTAATGTAGAGGTACTTGAAAGATTTAACATGCGAGAGGCAAAGGCGACTATCACTCCCGCACGGTGATGGGATTAAAGCAACGAGAGGACGACGATAGGATTTTGATCTGAACATGCAAAGCATAGTTGGCGACCTTATGTATTTGACTGCAACTAGGCCTGACATAATGCATGTTGTTAGCTTAATTTCCAGATTCATGCGGAAGCCAAAAGATGCACATTGGCAGGCAGCGAAGAGAATTCTGAGGAATGTTAAAGGTACAAAAAGGTTTGGTATTTTGTATGCTACTCGTAATGTTCGCATTTAGTTGGATACACCGACAAGCATTGGGTATTTAGTTGAGCCGATCTAAGAGCACTTCCGGTTATATTTTTCTCACATGGTTCGTGGAGCACCATTTCATGCTTCTAAGAAATGTACCCCGTTGTAGTTGTCTACAAACAGAGAAGGTATCATGTATGTGCCTACGTAAGCCCAGCCGTGTCGGCGCTTGGATGAGAAAAATGTTGGAGAAGCTTATGTCAAGAACAGGTCAAAGGGACAGTGGTTTATTGTGACAACAGCTCAGCTATTGCATTGTCTAAAAATTCCGTTTTTCATAAAAGAACAAAGCACATTGACACCAAGTTTCATTTCATACGGGAATTGGTAAGCAATGGCGAGATTGTTTTGGCAAAGATTGGCAATCGCAGGATCAGTTTGCAGATATCCTCACAAAGCCACTATGTGCTATAAAAGGGCAGTTTCTGAATATACAGTGAATGCATGGGTATGCGTGAGAACCCAAACAGCTGAAATTAAGGGGGAGTGTTGAAATATAATTTCAACGGCAGCCCCACACCATACAGCGGCAAAGCATGTCCGCGGGGGTCGATGGAAATTTGTTGGCAGAGGTTCTTACCCCCCCGGAATTGCTGACATCACCGCAGCAAGGGGCCCACATATAATACGGGCCCATATGTTATATGGTAATAAAAGAATTCCGCGGGGGTTGTTGAAGGCTCGTGGCTGGAGTTGTAAAGCCCACCGGAATTGCCTACGTCATCAGATGGCCCACATATATTATATGCCATATGTTATATATTAAAAAAATGACCGCAGTTAAATGTTTTTACAATTGTGCATTTTTTTATATAGTTGGTTTTAATAAGTTTTAAATGTTATATGTTTTATTTTAATATATGCACATCATATATTAAAAGGCCGTGAAGTGTAACTTTTTTATTACACAGCAGTGTAAATAAAAAAAAGAAAAGACAGCAGAACTGGTTTTATTATAAAGGAATGTGCACAACAGTGCGGGAAAGAAAAATCAAAGTGCCAGCAAGTGAAATTTGTGATCAATGCGTTCCAAGCGGTGCTGACAGAGTTAATGCAGCCATTAAGACTTCTGAAGCGGTGAACTTAGTGGTTGAGCAATTTATGATGCAGATATTTGTTTTGTAAATACACAGGACAGTGTCATTTTGGATGGTAATGTTTTTTTTACACAGCAGCGTTGAAAAAACAGAGCAGAGTTTTTATGCACAGCAGTGCGTTTGTAAAAGACAGAGAGCTGTAATTTTTATAATTACACAGAACAGCAGAGTTTTTTTTTAAAACAGAGTATTCCGTACACGATGAACACTTAGTGAAACAGAGTTTTAATTTGTGCACTGTGACAGCAGCAGTCACAATTGTAAATCCCTCTTTTGAGGAATTCTGTAACAGCAGTTTTTATTATTATATGAAATAAAATTTTTCTGAGTTGAACTCTGTCTGTGAGTGAAATTTTTAATTAGTTTCTCTGTGTTAAAGAGGCAGTTTTTTATTGTTTTGGAATTCTGAAAATTCCAACATTTTCTTGGTTATGATAGGGTTTTTGCTGATCAAATTCTTCTGTTACTTACAACCCTGTTTTATTCTTTGTGAGGCGTCGTTTTTCTTGGTCACCTGGGCAGAATCAAGGATCGAATTCAAACTCCCAGCTTCTCCTTGCTCATGTTGGTTCTCTTTCTTTTCAACCTGAGGGTATAAGGCTTGCCCATTAAATATGATAGCATTAAGATTTTTACTTAGAGCTTCGTGGAGGCATTTGTATTTACAATGTTAGGAAATGCTCTTATTACGGCAGGGTTTTTACCCAGACAAAGATGTGTTGTATCCCTTATTCAGTATTGGAGACCCACTGCCACTGCAGATAGATTTATTTTCTAATGTTGGGCTGGATATTTAACTTATATCCAAAGAGGACCATAATGCAGATGATGGTTTCATTGTATACCCCTACTCGCTTAAGTTGTTAATTTGTGCCTCAATTGGCACAAAATTTGATGTAAGCAACCATGCTCTCTGTAGCTCCCCTTTCTAGAGTTATCCCCTTTCATCTTTGATACTGGTTTATAAAAAAACCCATCAAACGTTGAACCTTTTGAACAAAGGAAGTAACCCATCAAACGAATGTTGTGGGGACATGAAGAAACACAAGATTGGGAGTGTCTTTTCTATGACACAGGGAACATTGTTTCGGTGAGACTTTATATTTGGTGAAACGACAATGTAAGAATAAAATTTATGTGGCTTGTTTTTGTTGCAGTTTTCCATCTTTCTTTCCGAGGTTTTCTTGAATTTTTGGCTAAATATTGGATCGAAATTTCACTTTGGAAGGAAAAGTTTGGTACAAGATTTCGAGTTTTATGGAGATTTTCCTCTTTTATGGTTTTTGTTTGAAGATTGAGATTTGCTTCAAAAAATATTTGTTAATAAGAGTAAATCAAGATTTATCTTTGTTAACAAAGGCAATATTTGTTTCAAAAAAATTATTTGCAGCAGGAGTGTCAATACCAGGAAATTTAAAGATATCGATTCTAGTGTAAGCTGGAAGGTAAATCGTCGTACCTAGAATTGAAAAAAGCCCAAGCCGAAGTCTAGGTTGTTGATAAGAAGCCCGAGCTGTTGCTGGGAAGTTTCATCTAAGTTGTTCCAAAGAAATAGAAGAAAACTGTAGCAGAAAATGGAACACTTCCAAAGAAACGAAGAAAGTGCGAAAGCAAAATGCGGTAGAAAGTGTGACGCAGCCATCTTCGCCACAACATTCTGGTAAGAAGCCCTCTCAGCATTGAAATCCTCCAGATGAAATTTCTTTCTTCCATGGGGTTCTGTTGCTCAGGGTTTCTGAATTATCCGTATCCAATTCACATCAAAATAGAAGCTCAAGAAAACCTGCAGAGGGGCGTTTTCTCAGCGCCAAATTCGGGCGCAGGGAGCATGGCACTGCTTAGGGGTGCTTTCTCAGCTCCAAATTGGGGCGGTGTGAATGTTGTTGTTGCGGCCGCCGCTTCAGGAGGAATGCAAGACCTTGGACGTGTTGCTATCTAGAGCCTCAATTCATACAGTAAAAGGCATAGTACCTTCAAGGTAAGCCGAACCATCCTATGAATTTCTTGGGTCAACATCTTCTGAAACTGCCAAGAGAGATAGGAGATGGAACTGGAGTTAGGGTTCAAGGTTCAAGCACAAATGGCAATAAGGAAACAACTACCGAAATGTGAAACTGAACTCGTTGATGACCACAAGAAATGAAGACAACTAAGATGAGATGAGAAAGACAAGTGGAGTGGAGTACTGCATGCACCCAAACATCTGTGACTTATTTGTAAACCCAAACATCTGTGACTTATTTGTAAACCCGTGACACTCTTGCAAACACAAAAAAATACCGTGTTAATACTAAACATAAAATGCTTATGAACTAATGTTACTATTAGTTACTTGAAATTGAAATTAAAACTTGTTAGGTCAATGTGAGCCTAAGTTTGCATGCATCTTGCCTCAATATGAGGCCAAATAACATGTCTAAACGTTTTATTGAATGGCAAAGAATATATTCAAAATATAAAAATTAAAACTTTGATTATTCGCTGGTAGTTATAAGTTTAAGCAGCTAAAACTAATGTCAACCGCTCCATTTCGATTCCTATAGTCCATGCCTTAGCCTCAGGCGGCAGGGACTAATAAGTATCTTCTAACAATGTCAATCACTCCATTTCGATTCCTATAGTCCATGCCTTAGCCTCAGGCGGCAGGGACTAATAAGTATCTTCTAACAATCTCATTTAGCGCGCTTCTTCATAGTTTTATTTCTCACCATTGTTAATATTATTTGTAGAAATAAAACAACATTCTTCTTCATAGTTTTATTTCTCACCATAGTTAATATTATTTGTAAAAATAAAACAACATTTATCACCTAACTTTTTAATGTAGGTAAAACCAAAATATTTATGCATAAGTATATATTTATAATTTATTAAAACTTTAAAAAAATTTAGATTATAAAAAAAATATTAATTTTAAATAAAAAAGTAATTTAAAAATATTTAGAAATTACACATGATCTCTTGTTAAATTTCCTAGTCTGGAATATTTAAAAAATCATCCTTTTTAATTAGTCCATCTTTAAAAAAATCATCTTTTGTTATATGAGATACTCTCCTTTTTCATTAGTCCATCTTTTTAAAAAAATCATCTTTAGCGAACCCGCAATTGACGGGTATCGACCCATTTAATTGACATCTTTATTGAGATAACCGGCCACTCAAATCATTATTAAAGTAATATTAAAATGGTGAAAAACAAAATATTTAAATTTATTATTTCAATATAGTTTAAATTACTTAAAAATGGATAAAAATATATAAATAAAACAAAATGAATTTAATAATTAAAATATTATTATTTTTCACTTTTTCACATTACAAATACATATTATAAATGTAAATGTGTTCAAAAATTTAAAAAAATTTGTAATTGCAATAATATGTACCTTTCTAACCAATATCTTAGTAAAGGCCTATAGAAAATTCCCATTTTAACTTTAAATGTTTGACAAATTATTTGTCCTTCCTTTTTAATTTTATGTTAAGCTTGTTTTCCAACTGTTTCCTCGCAATTTATTCTAATAATTTTAAGTACTAATCCTATAAAATGAAAATGTAGAATATAGTGACATCTCTTTCTAAACCGTAAAAGGATAAGAACATTAAGATAATTCTAACAATACTACTTTATAGCATAGATTGTACATGTGCTTTCAGAAAATCAAAAGCACATATACAAAAATTCTTATTTAGAATTACATAAAATATAAATTATTTTTTTATATTCAAAATCAAAATAATTTTAAGAAATAAATATTTTTGATAAATTTTATTTATTAGGAATTTGCTTGCTGTGATTCATAAATTGTGATTGAATTTTTTTTTTTGCAAAAATCACATCAAAGTAGATTTTTTTAATGATTAAATTTATTTTAATGTGATTTTTACTAAAAAAATTCGATTAAAATTTTATTTAATTTTATAAAATTATTTATATATTTATAAATTATTAAACTTTTTAAATTTTCAAAATTTTTTCTATCATTAAACAAATATTAGTTTTAAATAAAATAATAATTTAAAAATATACAAGATTTGTGTCAAATTTTCTCAAATAAAATATAAATATATCAAATACACCTTTTAAAACTACCAATATTTTAAAAAATTATGATTAGCAAACCCATAATTGACGTGTAATGGTCCATTTAATCGAGAACATTACGGGGAGAACACACAACTCAAATCTGTAGGAGCTGTTAGCATCGGCGTTTGTGTGCTTAACTACCACGACCACGAATCACAGGGTTCCATGATTATTATTTTTTAATTTATTCTTTTAAATTCACATAAAACAATATAGGAAATGAAACAAAATTGCATTTCTTAAATATTTACGCCGGAGGCGTTTTCCATTGCGGGCTGGGGGTGAGCAAACACTGTTCACCCCAGCCAATGAGAAAGCGTTTTCTATTGCGCATGGAACCAATAATATTTCGCCACGTGTTTATCATCTGTCAGATTCGGTAACATCTGCTTCGGGAATCCGACGGCTCGCCTTTGTTCTGCACCAGATCACCTGCGGAGTCATGTTTGACGGAAAATTACGCCTCTTCTAACAGTGGAACGCCTCTTCAGAATAGGGATTGTTTTGTGTGAGCCAGTCGAGGATCTGGGCATGAAGTCTCTGAAATCACCTCTGACGGAGTACGCGCCTTACAGAGTGCCAATTCTCAAAGCCGTGAAGCAGACCACGTTTTCTCATTTCTGTGCTGGAGAGAACTTGAAATCGACCTCTGAAGAGGAGAGTGCTCTGCGAGTAGGTGTCATAAAGTATGGGACTGGTAAGTGGAGGACCATTCTCAAGGACTTAGAGTTTGCAGCCTATCTTGCAGCTCGTTCCAATGTCGATTTGAAGGACAAATGGCGCAACCTTATGAGTAGTTTGACTCCTGCTGGCCACGGTTCCAAAACCCCTAGAGAAAAGCCCCTTGCACCTGTTCTTATTTCTTCAACTGCCCCTTAGTCTCCTGCAACAACATGGTCTGCAGCAGCAGCAGTTTCGGATCATATTATTTCTTCCCCTAAGAGTGTTTCAACATCAACTGCTGCGAGGAATCATTCGCCGAGGTGTGATTACGATACAGCTCTGCGAGATCCGAACAAGATGGATGTTACCACGATTGCAAGTTTCATGGAGGAGAGACACCAATTTCCCCCAAGTTTCAGGTGAGCACTCTCTTCCAAGCTCAAGCGGTTAGTCTCGCAAGAAAAGATTTTGAGGGTTCGTAACAGTTACATGCTCAAAGATTTGGGAGAGGTTAATCCTGCAGTGGCAGGGCCTCTGGTTCCATTTGATGGGTTGATGGAGGTATGCTCCAATGACATGGATGCTTCTTCAGTGGATGTGATAAATGAAGCTTCGATGGTTGCTGCCATGAAATTGGCAGAAGCAGATGCCATGTTTGCCTTGGCCGGAGAAGCAGCGAAGCAAGTAGAGATGGATTTAAGATTGGCAAAGGAAGCAGATGTGCTTCTTGAAGCGGCATCTTCAATATTTGATGACTTCTTCAATACTGGACAAGGTGGATGGGTTTTTATTACTCGGCCATACCTGTACCTGCGGCATTGAAGTGTTCTCTGCCCATACCTGTTTCTACAGCATCATTCTCTGGCTCATTAATCTAGATTTCTCATCTCCAATTCACAGTTCTTGCAATCGTTTCGTCTGCTCTTTCTTTAGGTTTCTCAGTTCTCTGTATTAGGTTTTTTTCTATTGAATTCTGAGCGTTTAAATGGCTTTATACGCTTCTTATTATGGCAGAGGATTCCCTAACCAGGGTTTCGGTCAGTCTTCGTGGGATTACAATGCTTTGAAGAACATGAAAAAGATCAGCCCTGCCGTGCAGAGTCATCTGAATAAGGTTTATTTGTCGCTTAGATGTGCCCTGGTAACAACAGCTGTCGGGGTTTATTTACATCTTATGCTGAATATTGGCAGCCTCCTCACGAGGCTTGCTTGCATTGGTTGTGTAATCGGGCTCTTATCCGTCCCTTCTAACTCGAACAATCAGGGAAGTTCTTTAATTCTTTGATCATGTAGGTTGTTCTGTTGATTTTTTATTTGAATCATTCTTCAATGGTGAATGATTGGGATTTATTGTAGGGTAAAAGGGCTGCACTGCTCCTGGCAGCAGTTGCGTTTAAGGGAGCTACTCTGGGACCGCTCATCCACGCGGTCATTGAAACTTGGAACAACTTCAACTCTTTAACCCCATGAAACTTGGAATTTTCTTTTGATGTGTGCAAAATTTATGTAAAACTGGTTTGGAGTAAGAATATAGAGTATACAGTATGTGTTGTTGTATGTATAAGACAACATGTTCGGCAGGCTGTATTGAGTTATCTTCTATAGTTAAATTCTGTTTTTCCTTCTAGCTCGAACAATGAGGTAAGTTACTTAATTCTTTGATCATGTAGGCCGTTCTGTTGATTTTTTATTTGAATCATTCTTCAATGGTGAATGATTGGGGTTTATTGTAGGGTAAAAGCGCTGAGCTACTCTAGGACCGCTCATCCACGCGGTCATTGAAACTTGGAACAACTTCAACTCTTCAACCACATGAAACTTGGAAGCCATCAGGATTGATCCTCAATTTGTTGAGTGTTATGGCAATATGGCTAATGCCTGGAAGGTATTGTTTTAAGTTTCCTTTTTCCTGGAGCTCCACTGCTTGATTTTTTGAACTGATGTTCTTATTGTTAATGCTAATTTGAGATATAGCTGAAGTGCTTTTCTTTATCATAAAACTGAGTTTTAATATTCTTGTTTATTCCTTATCCAGGAGAAAGGAAACATCGATCTTGCAATCCAATTTTATCTGATTGCTATTGAGGTACATTAGAAACTCCTGATTAAATAAACACAAGGATAAATGTTGTGCTATTTATTCTACAATACTGGTTTGGTTCTTTCAGCCTAGGGCAGATGAATTTTACATTGTGATTGATTGTGACTTTCTGTTCAATGAAGTGTGATATGTTGGCACTTTTTGAAAATGATGAATGCTGATATTTTAAGAACTATTTTTAGCTACTTTTTATTTTTTCCCTCTGGCAGAATTATCTTAAAGTTCAATTCAAACTGCTTTAGTACCAATAATCACATAATTATGTTTCTACCCTAGACGTGATGGTGAAGTTTTTCTAACTTATTACATTTCAATTTTATATCTACGGCCAAATTTCTGTCATGCATGGTCTAATCTAGCCAGTGCATATATGTGCAAAGGAAGATTGACTGAAGAAGCAGAATGTTGTCGTCAAGCTCTTCATCCGATGCGCACAGCAACCTTGGAAATATGCTGAAGGAACAAAGATTAACTCAACATGTATGCCCTAAAGTTTACCTTTTGTGATGCTGAATGTTGGCTTCATGAATCATAGCAGTTCGAGTGTTCAAGTAGAGAAATATTTTTCATATAAAAATCAGGCTAGGTGGCTTGCTGAGAAATTGTTGAAATCCATTTTAATATATACACTCTTAAGGAACATTGTTGAACTATTTTCACATGAGCAGGCATACCTATGCTACATGGAGGCTTTCTGCATACAACGCATATAAATGCATAGTTTCTTTCCTACATGTTGGTTTGCAATGCTCAAAAGATTCCCCTGCAGAACATCCAACTATGAGAGATGTGTCAACTATGTTGAAGAGCCTTAGAAAGGATTTGGTGGAAAATAATTTTGCTGCAAGGAATTTAAAACGAAGCATGTCTCCTATGTTTGCCGATGGTAACTAGAATTCAATAAGGAATAATGCAGTGGAATCAAATGATCCAAATTTTGCATTCCATTCTATGAAGATGTCAGTTGAAAAAGATTTGTATTCTTCTAATTGCTAGTATCTATATAATTACTAGATGCTTTTGTAACTCGATATTTTAATGAGATTGTAGAACTAGATGTCTTGATGTGTTTCAACTGTCCATCCATTTATGAAGGAATGGCGGGAAAAGGTTGTTGGATTCATCTCATGAAGCTTAAATTTTCTATTCTTAAGCATCTCTGAAATTGGTGAAAGCACGCTTGTTTTCAGTCAAAGCTCTCACATATTCCGTTTAGGAAAAGCTTTGTAGCTGGCCTTACATCAAATTCTTGTATTTTTCCTTACATGGAAGGGAAAGATAGATGCGGCTTCTTTTTAGTGTAATGCACATTGCATCTAAATTTTTAATGCTTCTATGTCAATATGTAGCACTCTGTGGAAATTCTCTCCAATTTAATTGCTATGGACATTCATTGAAATTTGTATGCACTTGTGTTTTCATAGTCTGGCATGAGTGAAACTCACGTCATAGCCATGACACAGAAAAATAATATAAATATAGAATGAAAAGAGATCAAAACCATGTCATACAATTTCAGAGTATTTTCATACTTAGAGGAGAAATTATTACTATAATTGATACAGGAGCATCTCGCTCTCAATAAAAAAATCTAAAGGTTGCATAGGCTTACGGTCTTATCATCAGCCCAAGGAGGGGCTTATTGTAACAAGGACATTAAATCCTGTGTAAAAGTATTTAGCTAGTGAATAAGCATAGATAGAGTAAAGTATGGTTTTTTAAAAATAGTAGTTAGTTACTAAAACTTAGGAATCTGTTGAAAGATCAAGAAGTAGTTTTAGTATAAGTAAAATAGCTAAATTAAGTGATAGGGTTAGTTGATAAAATCCAGGAAGGGAGATTGGTAGATAGACCATGTGAGGAAGAGGAAGAATTGAATTTATGATATGCATGTACAGAGTTTTGAAGATAAATATAACAGGCAAATTCAGCCAAAAAGATGAGTGGTGGTTTATTATGAAATTAAGTTTCAGTGAAATAGACTTTGACAGATGAATGCATAATTGTAGTGTTATATTTGAATTCTGTATATGTTCTGGTTAAATACATGACCGAGTATGTTGATATTTAATAATATCTGTGTGATTGTGGTGAATTCCAATCTGTGGCATACTGTAGAACTAAGACGGTCTAGGGTATGTGAATAGCCTTTTTCTACGATCTCAGCATGGTGTGCATCAGTTACTGTCTGTGTATCATTTGATTTGCAGTGTCTTATCTGTGTATCTGTGTTTTAATTCCTGAAGCCTTGTTCTATTTCCCAAGCAAATCGAAGACCGATTTGAATGTGCAAGTGCACGGTGAATCTTAATTCTTGTAACAGAAATTCCTTCTAATTTATATCTGCATTTGAATTGTATGGAGGCGTAGTCGTATTGGGATGAGATAATCACCTTGGAGATGGAAACTGTGCCAGATTATGCCCAACATTGGGTAAGTTCTGTGTGGAATGGGATGTGAATTACATTCGTGTTGCATTGGGAAGTAATAAATCTGTGGTCAAGGACAGAGTATCCTTTTGAAAAGAATTATTCTACAGCTTAAGAGGGCTTTCAAACGCAATGACAAGCCTTTGTTACTAGCAGCAACAAAATTCATAGCTCACCTAGCAAACCAGCAAGTTGCACATGAGATCATTACTTTGGAATTTCTTGCTGTTTTGCTAGAGAATCCTACAGATGACAGTGTTGAGGTTTCTGTTGGATTTGTAAAGGAATGCGGGTCCATGCTTCAAGACCTAACACCACAAGGCCTCTATGGAAATTTTGAGCGATTTAGGGGTATTCTTCATGAGGGAGAAATTGACAAGCGAGTGCAGTCTTTGATTGAAGGGCTCTTGGAAATTCACTTTGCGAATTTCCAGGGTTATCAAGCTATTCGTTCATAACCAGATCTTGTGGAGCAAGAAGATCAGTTTACCCACGAAGATTTTCTGGAAGCTGAGCTTGATCTAGAAGTTGGCCTTGAAGGCATAAAGAAGATTTGAGCAGAGTATTGATGGCATAAAGTGCCACCAAAATCAAGTTGAACAGACTGTGTGAGTTTGTACTTGGAGGGTGCATCAATAATGTATAGGGTTCACTCCATAATCATGATATCCACTTAATATCGCTATGTTTTAACATTCACAATGTTTGGACTTACCGATAATGTATTCTTCCACTTGTCTTTATGTATGTTTCAACAAGTGTTTGCCCAAGGGCCTATCTTATTTTGAGATCCTTGCAGATTGTAGCAATCAATTTCCTGAAGATTTTTTATTTGGTTTGCTTCTTCAAATGATAGGCAGATATTAAAGGGGAGTTGGATGTTGCCCTTTATTTATTTCTCATTCTTATATGGGATAGGGTGTGTTCTGTGTCTACATCCTTTTGAAGAATTGAAAGACATCTCGTCTCAGAAATCTACATTCTTTTTCATTATATTGAAGAATATAGGATTTCCAGAGTTACCACATCCCTTTACACATCCTACATGTGCAATTTAATCTAGCCATAAATGACTGGTTTTAGGGAGTCACTTTCTGATATAGTAATTTGTGTTAAGGATGTAAAATGACAACATTTTCTGAAATAAGACCATATCATTACACCATTCGTCTAGGACACAACAGGAACCTTTCTTTAGCCATTTCCATATTGAAATGGATAATGCCATTCACCGTGACATATACTATAAACATTCTATTTATAGCAGACAGAAATAAAAAGGAGAAAGAGTGGATTTTATGTTTGGATTGTATTGAAGATGACACAACATTGAATTTACAGTCAAGTTTTATAATAGAACTTTAAATAAGATTTATGGTCTCCAAAGCATGCAGACAGACTAACTTTTAGTGTGATACTGAAGGAGATTTTCCATGTAATCTTGCCCTTGCCCTTCATTTTCTTCAAACCATTGGATTGACAGAGAATTGAAAGAACCGTAGTCCTTGACAACTTAAACAAGTAATTACTGTTCATGCGGTCCATTTTAGAGTGCCCAACATACCATAGTCCATGTAACTTATATCAACTGCTTCATTCAAACACAACCATATATTGTGCATTTTAAAATTCCAAACATACAAAGGTTGCTTTTTACAAGAGAATTGAGAAAGATTGTTGTTTTACTCTGCTTGGGAAATCAAGAGTAACCACATAACTTTTAGTGGATTCTTGCTTTTTTCCGCTTGGGAAATCAAGAGTAACCACATAGTTTTAGTGGATCCCCCAAAGAAATTGTCACAGATCTTGAGTTGGGTTCCCATCTTTGATAGAAAAAACAGAGGAACATAGAAAATCTAGACTTAGTATGATGATTTGGTTCTTTTCAGCATTTGGGTTTATACATTTGGCCCAAAGATGAAATTGGTCCATAGGTTTTTCAGGAGCAGGAGATGGATCTGTGGTTGAAAGGATCAATTGTATATCCAAAGAAGTATTCTTATGGACAAAAATTGACTTTGATTGCCCTTGTTATTCGTAGGAAGCAATCAGATTAAAACCCAACTTTGCTGATGAACACCTGAATCAAGGGAATGTATTGAAGGTAAAAATATTTCATCTTTGAGTTGGATATTTTCATGTGAGGCATAAGGTGCAGGGATTCATTTGCTTTAATGTTGTGATTCTAGGCGATGGGCAGACCTCAAGATGCAATTATGTGCTATCAACGTGCCACTCAACTAAGGCCTGGCTATGCAATTGCTTATGGTAAGCCTTATTACCATAATTATGTAATGAATCTAGGGCGGTTGGGTGGGAATGGTTCAATGCCGGTGTATAGTTGTTGTGTGTTGCATTGCATGTTGCATCCCAAGTATGTTTAAAAGGGTCACTTTTTGGATGATTTTTGCATCGATTCCCAGCTTCACAGACCCCTCTCAACAAAGTGCTTCCTAACAATACCCTTTTGGTTTTTGCTTGTCTCATATTTTGCTTGCATGAAGGTGCACGGACTGGGACACCAATATGGGCATTGAAGGACGATCTTGGTTCATCGTTGGACCAGTGAGTAAGGGTCAGCGTGGCAGGATTTGTGTTCTTAAAATTTTATTAATATAAATTTGTTTGTTTTCTTTTGTATATTTATTTGTTCTATTTTTATGGAGAAAAGAAATTATCAAATAAATGATAATTCATTTTAATTTTATAAAAGTTTGGTTTAAAATATAATGATTAATTTGTAAAAGTTATTTATCCCATTTATAATATCAAAGAATAAATCAAAGAGGTTACGAAAAGGAGCCACCAAACAATTGAATGTAGTTTACATTTTTCCATCAATAACGTTAATGTAATATATTTAACTTTAGATTAATTTAGAAATTTTAGCACATTCTTATTATTCAGAATGAGTAATCTTCCAACACTATTTAAGCTGAGCAAATGATTGTTGAAGTTGAGCAAACAACATATTTAATTTTGAGAGTTTGAAATCTAAAAATTCATGTAATAAATCAATTGTAGATTTTACCCCTTATAAATTCACATTCATCATGTTCCTTAACATGTACCACAAAATGATTCATGTCTCCTCCTTCTGGCGTTCCCTTGCACCCCGGTGCAATTGCTAGTTATGCCAGAGGCATTTTCTTTGTTGGCTTGGGATGGGCAAACACTGTTCACCCCAGCCAATCAAATCGTTTTCTCATCGCCCTTCTATCGAATAAAAAAATGACAACTGTTGCTTCCACATTCGTCCTCCTGTTCGAACTGATGAGCAGCTCTATGGTTCTATTTTTGACACGTTAAGTTTTAACTTGTACTGTCGCATTAATACTATCGCTCATCCGTATTAATTTTCACCAAACCATTGGTTCGATTTCTTTCTTGGGATATCCTTTCATTTATGATATGGTACTGCATCACATGCCTCTGTCAGACATATTCAACTCGTCGATCCGTGGCACTTTCTCCCTTGTCTGATCCCCTACATGTGGAGGGTAGTGATAAACTCTACATTAGGTTTTTCAACAATTCCTGAGTTTTCATTTTTAATTCATTTTCGTTTGCTGGAGACTATTTTCATTTCATTAAATTGAAAAACAGAGCTAATTCCGTTCCAACTCTGAATTTCAACTGCGGAACTCATTCTCGGATCTTAATTTGTTACCGGAGCCTGATGCATGTTTTCGCACATCTGACAGGAAGATTTCTCGTTTCTAATCGACAATTTCTACTCTATACTCTTGAAGTAATCCACTTATGCTACAACTTTCTTTGCATTATATAACTTACAAAATGAAATTGGAACCACCATTATTCATTGTATTCCTTATTCAATTTTATTACTATGGTTTTGGCTAGGACTACGACGAGGCCACGTCCTTCCTTGAGTGAACTGTTGAACCCGTGACCTTTGGGAGACAACCCCTAACCTCTTCAACTTGAGATTTAGATATTTCATATGACATAACACTCTTAACCCAGGAGACTATGAAGGTGAGCAGCCAGCCCAAACCTCATTTTTTTGGTCCATTTTTCCCTTTTTCACTTACAAGCTATTGTTCGGCACTGACCAGTATTAAATTTGAAGTCGTGACTGTTTAAACTAGGCAGATCAAACTACACAGAATTTGCTTTTCCAACTGTACATTCACGCAGTTCTATATTTTGTAATTTGTTTTGTTTCTTGTAATTGGTGGCGAAGACTGATCCAAGTAATGGACATTGTCAAATTTTGTCTTGGGCATCAAGAAAAATTCCACAACTTATTGGGTTGTTGAGGTAAATTAAATTTCTTTGTACACAGATAGTATGGAATCTAGACAAAGGGTTGTTTCCTATAGGATGTTATATTAAGATGAAGTTGGGTATCAGTATCCTAGATTTTGATGATCATTACAACATTTCAGCTTTTCACGGAACAGAGCCTAAATTTCAGGTTCCATATTAATCAATCAGACATGATAATTCTTGACGTCATATGTTAATTTCATTTCTAAACTATTCTCTTTTGCTTGATTTATATTTATGAGTCAAATTTCAATGACAGTGGCAGGGAGGAATGCAAAGCTGACGCATAGCTCTGTGAAGTGTCTAAATTAGTTCCAAAGAGACGCCCATCCCTTGGTTTAAGACTAATTGTAAAGTAACATTATTAATCGACATCTTTTATTCAAGGTTAGGGTCTCTTATTACTAATATAATAGTCTACAGTAAATTATGTAAATAAATTAAGAATCTTTTCCTACTGGTCCATGGTCGAATTTACTTTTAATTGGAAGTTTAACCAAATGTGGTGTGGAAGGTATTGCTCTAGTTTAATCTTTATAACTTTTCACCTAAGAAGAGGCTATGTAATAGGTAGTCAGCCTCATAAAATATCCATTCAGAATCATTATATTTAATAATGAGTACCCTATCCTTTTTACCAATGGCACACTATTACTGCCACAGTTTTCCGGATTCGTTCTGCAGATGTTCGGGTGTCGGAAACTAGGATGATAAAACCACTACCAAGTTATGCAGAGATACACGACAACCCCCCTCCATGCCTAGTCCAGGGCCTCGAGGCAAGAATGTCCATTTGGTTCCTCCCCTTCACGAGTATCTCAACCTTCAATAGTAGGAGAGCTGTTATGAGGTGCTTCTTACAACCCTCCTAGTTAGTTCAACTAACTCCTCTTGTTCTGTGGCACTCTCCCAATCACATAATCATGTTTAGTATCGGGGAAGTTACTGTGATTGACAACATTGGAAACTCTTCCAATGACTAAGAGTAGCTTCATTCTAAGAAAATTCTCTTATACATTGTACAAGGTTTCCTTCGTTGGTGATACCCTTCTAATCTTTCCCTTTTTATCTTCGTGCATTATTGTCGGTCTATATTTGTTACTTGTTTAGGATATGCACTAGCCACTCCTTATTTTCCTTTTTGTATTGACAGTATTCTACTTGTCAACCTTGCCATTGGTTGATGTGTCAGTTTTAGAGGTCGTGATCCTTTCTTTTTAGACGTACTCTATCTTTACCCTTTAGTGTTGTTATCAAGTTTGAATCAAGTTGTATTTACTTCATATTTTTAGGAAATAACACATTGATGTTTTTTCTTCATTATTACATCCTTGTGGCCAGATGATGGGTAGAGTGCTAACCAGAAACATCTAACATTTCATAAATTTCTACACAGTTCACCTCTAAGAAAAGTTCACTAACATTGGTGTTTTGTTTTGATATTTAGTAGGCACTGAAAGTAGTCCATCAGATGAGCAACAGAAATAGCCACTACAATAGAAGCAAGCTCAACCAACAGGCATCTCACCTGCAGATGCAAAATTTATGACACGACAAACTCAACCTGAGCTAGGACACACTGAGTTTTTTACCTACCAATTATCAATGTACTGCATTTTCCTCTGGGATAAATTGATATACTATTAATGCTGGAAGCCATGTGAAATTGGCCTAAATGGATTTATTATAAATAAGTATGGTAAAATAGGATGCCTGTTATGGATAACGTATCCAATGTGGAGTTCAATTCATCAAATGTCTTTGATGGGTATGAATTGAGATGCCCATCTAGTGCAATGAAGTATATGCCAGTTTTGTTAAATATTTTGCATCTCAAATTTCTGACAATGTTATCTCATTTTGAAGGGAACTGATATTTTGTGGCAAGCTCGAACTGCATATCCGTATCTTGATCCCTTTTATGGAAACTATGTTGGAGCATATGGTGCACAAGCCATGGTATATTATTTTTGACTGAATCACAAGTGATTTTTGTAAATAGTTTGGTTGATTGGGTTGAAGTCAGTGGTTGAGATATCCTGTCAACTTATGCTTTCCTTGCAGATGTTAAATTATGGTATTTGCGTGCCAAAAACTACCCTCCTGGAATTTTGTCATCTTTATGTTTTAGTATGTTACAAAATCAACTACTTCTAAGAAAAATATTATGATTTATAGGAGTTTCCTAAATGATAAATATTGTGTAGGTTCCTCCTCATATTACGGGTAACTTGTCTCTACCCTCTGGTTTTTATGGATGTCATTGTCTCCATTCCACTTATGCTTTCCTTGTAGATGTTGAATTATGGTATTTGCATGCCAAAAATTGCCCTCCTGCATTTTGTCATCTTTATGTTTTAGTATGTTATAGAATCAACTGCTTCTAAGAAAAATATTATGATTTATGGGAGTTTCCTAAATGATAAATATTGTGTAGATTACTCCTTATATTACAGGCTTTGCTTTTTATGGATTTCATTTCCTCCATTTTTGCTTTTCTCTATGGGATTGGCTCTAGAATTTTATTAATTATAATTTGTTCAAAAAAATATTATCTATTTTTTTAAAATATATGTTCTTCTTTCCATCTTTCTACCCTATTTCTTATTTGAATTACTCATTATTTATTTCCAACTACTATCCTCATACTCACATAATTTTATTCCAAATTCATTTTCATATTTACATAGACACAAATTCAAGACATATTCATATTTACATAGACAATTTATATTGCCTAGCTAGAGATGACCAAAAATAAATATGTGTCACAATTTAAAAGCCAATATTCCATATATGTCACAAAGTTATTCTTTTCATAAAATTACCCTTTCAATGTCAGTGTCTCCACCTCTTCTGTTAATTCATTTTTTCCCGCATGGAGAACACCAAGACACTTCCCTTTCATATGTACTGCTCCATCTTCCGGCATTCCTTTGCGCCTCTTGGTGCAATTGCTAGTTTTAAACTCATTGTTCTATTTGATGCTTTTATATACATATAAAAGGAGGAGTCTTTTGTTCAACGAAACGAAAGGTGATGGGATAGCTCTGGGACTGTCTTTCTACTGACTCTTCGGCCTTTTCGAGATTCAGGTGGACTCGCTCAACTTTGATGGATGATGGCCATCACCTCTCTCCTTCCGCTCGGCGCCACTCCTCTCCCATCGGCTGCTCCCACTCATTCCAACACTCCATCATTGAATATTTTACAGATGATGATATAGTCGTACATCAACTCATTAATAAAATTCCACCATTTTAGTTTAAAATTTGAATTTTGAAAGTTCGCCAGAGCTCTTCATGAATACTAGAAGACTGCCTTTCTGGTTGTTGATATGGAGCTGGAGCTGAGATGCATTCTGGAGCATTTTTTCAAGATATCCATGTGCATTACAGGGTAACAAACGCCTGTTGATTAATAAACATCCAATATTTGTGGACTGATAATGGCCGCTTATAAGAACGAGGATAATATTTTATATGATGTTAATTATCTTCATTTCGATGTGGGGATGCACTAAGCAAAGGATCTAACAAACCATTCATGGTTATGTAGATGGCTCTGGCTCTGGTAAAGGCTACGAAGCTGACTCTGGCTATGGAGCTAGATCTGGCACTGGCAATAGAGAATACGTTGCCAACAATGGTTACAATAAGGAAACTCCTTAACTTTTATACATTTGTGTCTATAGCACATGCCCTTTGTTAGGTCCCTATATCACTAGTATAGTCCCTTATTATTGTTAGTGTAACCCCCTTATTGTTATTATTGTACCCTTGTCACCCCCATTTTGTTATTATTGTGCCCTTAAATTATTATTGTTAGGTCGGCTAGGATTACATTGTGGCCCACTAGGATTACATTATGGCCCCATGGACTCCTATATATAGAAAGGAGGTTTTGTAAATTGTATCATCCAAGAATTGTTCATTTATGTAATGTATTGGAGGCTGCCCCCTCAAAGAGGCTCATTTATAAGGCGTTGATATCTCTTTTCTTCTCTTTTTGGGGCTGGTTACACAACATTTGGTATCAGAGCCTTGGGATTCTAGGGTTTTGCTGCTCCAAACAGGTCATCGTGGCATTTTCGCTATAACTTTTTTTCTACGAAGTTTCAAAAGCTGAAATTTTTAGGGTGCGAATCTGAAATCTTGAGGAATATTTTCTAAAAATTTCAGAGCTTGGTTCGCCATATTTTCGGAGATATCATCTATGGAAGTTAGGTCCTATGTCAATCTCCTAAACAGGTCATCGTGGAATTTTCGCTATAAAAACTTTTCTACAAAGGTTCAGAATATGAAATTCGTATGGTTCGAAGCTCAAATACTGAGACAATTCGTCAAAAAATTTCAGATCTTGGTTCGCAATATTTTCGGAGATATGATCTGTGGAAGGTAGTGCTTTTTCAGGCTCCAGAATTGCATCTCAAAGAGGTGATCGTGGGAAAAGTTCAATAACTCTCTCTCTGGGCAGTGGATTTGAGTGCTATAAAAATTGGTCGCAATTACACGGAATGTAGTTTCTTGGCTATCAATTTCAGAGACAAATGACAAAATAGTGACACGTGGCAAGTCGTATAAGTTTTCTCTACTGAACCAGTCCAGAATTAGGTCATTGTGGGAGATTGGACACAACATTTCCTTGGAGAATCCAAATTAGGTCAGACCTGTGGCATTTGAAAGAAGCTTCAAAGGGCTACTACAGGGTTGAATTTTAGATATTGAAGATTTTCAATTACAAAGATAATCCAATTACAATATCGAGCTGCTCAAAAGAAAGAAAAAGGTGTGTATTTTTTCTTCCGAATTGCATAAGTCTTGTTTGAAGAATCAATTTGAATTGATTCCAAGGGCATATCAGTATTGGGTTATAAAATATGCCTCGTAAAAATAATTCAACACCCATTAAGCCTTCAGAAGTGTCTACTATGACTCATGAAGATGAAGAATTGCAACATGATCTATCAAAATTACAAGAGCAAGTGCAACAAATTTCACTCTCGCAAAGAGCAACAAAAAATGAAATGGAAGTTTTGAAGAAAGGTGTGGAAGAGAAGATGGATGGCATGGAAGCTAAGATGGAAAAAATGAAGAATGATCTAAAAACATACATCGAAGGTTTGACAAAGTTGATACAAGAATGGTTTCCTAATGGTGAAAATATAGTTGAAGAACCTCATGATGAGAACAAAATCAATGTTAATTGTGATTTGATAAACTCTAATGTTGGCGGGAAGAACCACCATATTCCAAAAATGGATATAAGGAAGTTTGATGGAAAGGATCCTGTAACATGGATACTACAGATGGAGCAATATTTTGATCTCCATAACATACAAAACACACAAAAGGTACGCATTGCAACTTTACATTTAGAACAAAATACATTTGTATGGTATCGATGGCTTTTCTCCCGTAAAAAAATTGTCACTTGGTCAATTTTTACGGAGGAAATGATAGCACATTATGAGGATACAAAGAGCAACACCTTCTTTAGCCAATTGATAAATCTAAAACAAAAGGGTTTAGTGGGGCAGCACATTGAGGACTTCCAAAAATTGAATATAAGGGTAACTAATATTCCAGAGGAACACAGGATTGATCTCTTCTTAGGTACTCTAAAGAATAACATCGAACATGAAGTTCGTGTTTTGGAACCTGATTCATTGGAGAAGGCATTCAGGTTGGAAATAAAAGTTGAATGTAAAATTATGGCGACAAGGAAGCCTACCACTCAATTCTATAAAGAAGGAAGTGTTTCTACGCCTAGATTTCCACAACCTACAAGGTTGACACCACAACAATTGGAAGAAAAAAGAGCAAAAGGGCTTTGCTACGTTGTGATAGCAAATACACCAAAGGTCATAAGTGTGCTGAAAAAAAATTATTTTACATAGATTGTGAAGAAGAAGAAGAAAATGAACAAGAAGAGGATACACACCAGGAACCAACCATAGAAGAGGAAGAAATGAATCCGACCATATCATGTAATGCACTGGCAGGAATTACCACTCCTCAAACTCTCAAGATAGCAGGACAGATCAAGAAGAAAAGGTAATAGTGTTGATTGATTCAGGTAGCACCCATAATTTTATTCATTGTAAGGTAGCCAAGGAATTAAATTGTTTCCTATACCCAGCACCAGAATGCCAAGTGATGGTTGCAAATGGACGAACTATAAATTGCTCTGGGAAATGCCTTAATATCAAGCTAACCAGGGGGAATATGTATTGACTAGTCCAATGCTTTCCATTCCTATGGGAGGTGTTGATGTTGTACTAGGAGTACAATGGTTACAATCTTTGGGGACGGTAACTTTTAATTTTCAAGAACTTTTCTTGAAATTTTTTTCAGAAGGAAAGGAAGTCGAATTACGGGGTATTGCGGGGAAGCCAGGAAGGATAATAAGCTCTAATGTCATGACAAAGCTTCTAAAGAAAGAACAGCGAGGCGTGATTGCACAATTATGCTCACTAGAAGTTCCAACATCAAAATCATCTATTTCTGCAGATCTCCAACAAGTCTTGGACAATCATTCCAAGGTGTTTGAAACTCCCAAAAGGACTCCCACCTATTCGTGATCATGATCATGCTATTCATTTGATTCCAGGAAGTGTTCCTCCAAACATCAGGCCTTATAGATATCCTTACGTCCAAAAGAGTGAAATTGAACGTATGATTGCGGAAATGTTAGAGGCGGGTATAATTAAACCTAGTCAAAGTTCTTTCTCTGCTCCTGTAGTATTGGTACACAAGAAGGATGGATCATGGCGAATGTGTCCAGATTATAGGGAGCTCAATAAGCTCACCATTAAAGACAAATTCCCCATTCCTGTGATTGATGAATTATTGGATAAATTACATGGAGCAATTTATTTTACCAAGTTGGATCTTCGTTCAGGATATCATCAAATTAGAATGAAGACTGAAGATATTCCAAAAACAGCATTTCGAACTCATGAGGGTCATTATGAATTTTTGGTCATGCCTTTTAGTCTTACCAATGCACCTTCTACATTTCAAGGGTTGATGAATTCCATTTTCAAACCCTTCCTTAGAAAATTTGTGCTAGTATTTTTTGATGATATACTAATCTACAGCAGGTCCTGGAAGGATCATGTTGAACATGTTGACAGGGTGCTCAAACTATTGCGGGAGAAACAATTATATGCAAAAAAATCCAAATGTTTCTTTGGAGTACAAGAGGTGGAATATCTGGGTCATATTGTATCTCACGAGGGTGTTAAATTAGACCCTAACAAAATTA